>PVJH01014607.1:0-11959 GCA_004026705.1 Nesogale talazaci | reverse complement strand
CGTGCAGGGTGTGTGATTGTGGCAGATTTCCCATATTACACCCTGTTACAATAAGAACACAGCAAGAGCAGGTGCTCATTTGAAAACTGAAGCACTATTTCCCTACTCAACGCCCCCCCTCCCAGATCCCTCATTGATCTGTCTGCAACAGTCTCTGAAATTGTTTCTCCTACTGCTTTAATTGCATATAATTCACACATCATACAATTCAATAGTTCAGTCACATCAAGAAGAGTTGTACAACCATTGCCATAATCAGTTTTAGAACTTTTTCTTCAAACTTGTACTCATCTTACAAGCTTCCCGATTCCTCTCAACCTCCCTTGCCATACTCTACAGGACCATTGATCCAGTTACTGTCTCTATAGATTTACCTGTCCTAGATTTCACATGCAGAAAAGCATTAAAAACAAAACAGCATCAGCAACAAAAAACCCTAACAAGAACAACAACGTAAAACAGATGAAAAGCCTTGTCATCACTCACAAGTTCAGGCAGACTCTAAGTATTTGATCCCTTTAAATGTACCTCACCTTTAAAGGAGGAAGAGGACTCAGAACAGCTCATAAATAGTAATCAGTACATCAGATATCAAGTAAGCGTCTGGTACCAATGTTCCTGGGAGAACAGTGTGTGGTAAAGAAGTTGGGGGATGCCTGTGATATCATGGGAAATTTGGGGGTGCCCCTTGGGGCTGACCACGAACAGGCAAGAAAAGCCTCCATGAGTCAGCTTCTGTGCTCGCCCTCGTTGGGAATATCACTGTATCAAGATCAAGGGAATTAAGCGATAGGAGGAAATAGAGCCAGAATTTGAGCATAGCATGACGACTTCTTGATCATGTCACCCAATGAAACATTACCCAGCCCTGCACCTTCACCACTGTTGGTATCCATAAAGCTTGCATCGCCTGGTTTTCAAAAGTAGCTTCTTAGTCTTTATTGATCTGGAAGCTCCGCCCAAACCTTCTTCAGCATGACGGAAACACATGACTCTCCACTATGAAGTGAGTCAGGCATGATGTACTTGACTTAGAAAATGAGCCAAGGTCTCCCATGTGTTATAGTCGTATGCCCTTATGTTGGTTTCAACTCATAGCAACCCTGTGTGTTGTAGAATGAAACACCACCTTATACTGCAAAATCCTTGTGATGTTTGAACCTAGTGTTGCAGCTACTGTGTCAATCTATCTTATTAAGGATCCTCCTTTTATGGCTGACCCTCTATTTTATCATGCATGATGCCTTTCTTTTTTCATCATTTTATTGAGGGCTCATCCAGCCCTTATCATAATCCATACATGCATCCATTATGTGAAGCACATTTGTACATTTGTTGCCATCATAATTTGCAAAGCATTTCCTTTCTACATGAGCCCTTGGTATCAGCTCCTCATTTCCCCCTCCTTTTCCCACCCTCACAAAACCTTGATAATTTATAAATTATCATTTTTACATATCTTACACTGACCAAAGGCTCCCTTCACCCACTTTTCTGTTGCCCATCCTCCATGGAGGGGGTTATATGTAGATCCTTGTGATCAGTTCCCTCTTTCTCCTCCACCTTCCCCTTCTCTCCTGGTATCTCTACTATGATTATTTGTCCTGAGGGGGTTTATCTGGATGCCCTGTGTTTTCATCTCTTTTCTGTACCTATGTACATGCTCTGGTCTAGCTGGGCTTGTAAGGTAGAATTGAGATCACAATAGTGGGGGAGAGGGGGAAACAGTAAATAGCTAGAGTAAAGTTGTACATTTGCATGATATCTTTTTCCAAGGATGCCCCTCTCCTGAAGAATCTTCTCAAATACATGAGATGAAGTTTCACCATCCTTGTTTGTAAGGAGTTTTCTGGCTGTATTTTTAGACAGATTTGTTCGTTCTTTTGGCAGTCCATGGTTCATTCAGTATTCTTTGCCAACACCATAATTCAAATGCATCAGTTCTTCAGTCTTAATTCCCTGTACTGCTTTCACATGCCATTGAAAATAGCTCAGTTTGAGTCAGCCCTGGTGGGATAGTGATTATGTGTTGATCTGTGATCTGCAGGATTTCCAGTTCTAAACCACCAGCAGCTCCACAGGATAAAGACTGGGTTTTCTACTCTTGTAAACAATTATTCTCAGAAATCCACAGAGGCTCATTATGAGTCAGTCTTGCCTCAACAGCAGTGAGTTTGTTTCTCAGAGTTTGGGTCAAGCAAACATAAATCCCCAAAGTGACATCTGCAGTACTTTAAAGAGGTCTTGTACAAATTTTTCCAATTCAATCGACAGTTTGATTCCTTGACTGCTGCATTCATGAGCAGAGATTGTGCGTGAATTCAAGTGAAATGAAAATCTTGACAACTTCAATTTTCATTTACTCCATTTATCCTGATGTTTTCTATTGGCCCATGTGTGAGTAATTTGGTTTTATATTACATTTGAGTTATAACCCATAAAGAAGACTGAAGTGCTTGATCTTCATCAGCCAGTGCTTCAAGTCCTCTTCACTTTCAGCAAGCAAGGTTGTGCCATCCATATATCACAGGTTACTAATAAGCCTTCCTCTTATCCTGAGGCTGCATTTTCTCCATATAACCAAGATTCTCTGGTTATTTGCTCAGCAATCAGATTGAATAAGCGTCGTGGAAGGATACAATCCTGATACATACCTTTCTGGAATTTATACCAAGCAGTATTTCCTTGTTTTGTTGGACTAGCCACCTCTTGTTCCATGAGGACAATGAGAGGTCTGTAATTTCTATGCTTCTCGATGCTATCCATAATCTGTTCTGACCTACAGGTTGAATGCCTTTTTCTTCTCAAAAAAAAATACAGGTAAACACCTTTCTGATATTCTGTACCTTCAGCCAAGGTCCATTTAACAACAGCAGTGACATCCCTCTTTCCATGTACTTCTAGCTCTATCTTGAAGTACAATGCCATCTGTAATAGGAAAATATCTATATGACTACTACTGTTAATATAAGTACTATTTAAATTTACACACAAACCAGTAGTGTTCCAAAACACAAAGTCATTCTTTTGAGATAATTCCGACTCATATAAAAGCTCATGATGAAGAAATAAAAGAATTCTACCAATTGCTTTGATCTGATATTGACTAAATAGGCAATCAAGATGCACAGATAATTATCGGCAATTAGAATGCAAATGCTGAAACAAAGAGGAAAGGATAATATTTAGAAAAATATATCCTTGATTGTATACACAAAACTGGAGATCTCAGGATAAAATTTTGTAGGGCCAATTAATTCTCTATGCAAATATCTTTTTTTTTCAGTGACATGGCAACGATATCTGTGGTCATTTTCCCCATGATAATCTGCAGGAATCAAATTGACGACAGATATGGGAAAAAATGTCAGAGAAACTCACTATGAGCAGCCAAAACAAGACTGAAAAAGACCATCTATTGCTCATATCTAAGTTCAGATTCAAAGAAAATAAAACAAGTTCATGACAGCCAAAATACTACTTTGAATATATCCTACCTGAATTCTTCAAAACATCTCAAGGGTAGATTTTGACACATTGACATAAAATTTGATGAACTGTGGCATGATAACAAGAAATTCATACATGGAAGAAGCAAAATATTACTAAAAAGATGACAAAGGAAGAAAAAATCAAAGTGGATGTCAGAAATGGCTCTGAAATGTAGAGTGTTAAAGTCAATGAAAGAAATGAAGTCAAAGAGCTGGAGAGAAAATGTCAAAAGACAGCTCAAGAAGGCAAAGCAGAGTGTTAAAATGAATTGTGTAAATACCCAGAATTACAACGCTGAAAAGGAAGAACATACTCAGTGTATTTCAAACTGAAAGAAAAATTCAAAGCTTGGGTTCCATATTGGAAGATTCTATGGGTAAGATATTGAATAATGTCGGAAGCATCAAAAGAAGATGGAACAAATACATAGAATGCCTGTCCCCCAAAGACCTGGTCCATGTGTAACCATTCCAAAAGGTAGTATCTGATCAAGAACCAATGGTACTGAAGGAAGCAGCCCAATCTGTACTGAAGGCAGTAGCAAAAAGTTGGGCTTTAGGAATTGACACAAATGCCAAGTCAAATGTTTCAATAAGCTAATGAAGTCCTGAAAGCACTCACTTGTTTCTCACAAGAAATTAATTCAACTTACTGGAAGAGATTCATATTCATGTCAATTCCCCTCCAAAAGAGGGAGGTGACCCAACAGAATAAGGAAATTATTTAAAATGTCACTAATATTATATGGAAGTAATATTTTGCTGAAGAAAATTCACTAATGGTTGCAGCAGTCCATACATAGGAAGCTATCAGAAATTTGAGCAGCAAATATCAGAAAGATGTTCAGTTGTGAAGATGGCGGCTCAGTAATACCCACCAGAGGGAATTAGCAGAGATCATCCCAGAAGAGTTACTGAGAGAGAAATTCAACACTGCCATATTGCAGGAGGAGCACCATAAAGATAAATAGCCAAAGATCTGCAAGGTTTTGAGGGTCTGGGGGCTTTTGGCTTGCCACAGTGAAAGTTGGCTATGTTTTACCACTGTCTTCCACTGTCTCCACAGCCAAGACAATTGGAGATGGCACAGGGTCTTCATCTCAACAGAGTCACAGCTTGTTGTCAGCACAGGGCAGGGATTAAGCCTTTGCAGCCTCATACTCAGGGATCGGGGCTCAGTTATATAATTACTTTGGGTTCCCTCACTTCTTTCTATCCCCACCCCACCCCTACCCCCACCCCCAGTTTCAATAGGCTTAGTTCTTGGTGTTCTTTTCCAGTTTGGATCACATGCCATTGTGTACCTTCAGACCACGTCCCCTAGCCTAGGACAATTGTGCCTGCTACACCCAGTTGGCAGAGACCCATACTGTGCAGTATAGCAGAGGCTGGAGAAACCCACCCACCCTTCACCTGGGCATATTCTACCTAATTTCTTACAGAGGACTTGCAGCCTGTGTGGGTGGGAGAAGTCTTATGTGTCCTCGGTTTGAGAGAACTTCCTCCAGCTTACCTTGGTGCCTTGTGGGGCCCAGGACAGTTAGACCTGCACTGGCTGGAGTTCTGCCCTGCTGCAGGAACCACTGCTCAGCCTCTTTGGCAATCTGCCTGACTGGAGAGGTTCAGCCCACCCTTCATGGTGCTCAATACAGAAGTGGGTAGCTCACCAGCCTTCTGTGATGCTCCCTATGCAGTGGGCACCCCCGCACACCCCTGCGGTGGCCCAGGCGGCCACGAGCAGCACCATCTCAGCTCCTGGTGAACTCTTGCACTGCAGCATCATCCTTGTGGGTCCACAGCAATCTAACTAGTGGTCCTTGAGAGGACCATCCAACTTGCCCTCCAAACAACAGAATATTGGTTAACTAGGCAAAGAGTGAAGCCAGAGAAGATAAAGTGGTAGGCCAATCCCATAGTGAAATTAGTCACAGGAAGTGTGAAGACGCATTCCTACAAATCTCCCAGGGAGAGCCAGTAATCTTTGACTCCCTGGAAAATGGCACCTGGTTTCTCTAAAACAACCCAAGACAAGCAGCAATCAGGCCCAATGACCTCAATGAAAAAAGCAGAAGCAACAAAAGGCAACGACAGATGCCTTGAACTTAGCGACGTGCACAGAAGAAGCAGACATTGATATGCCACAGAAAGAAAATTTCAGAATGCTTCTTGGAGTCATACAGGATAGGGGGGAAACAATACAAAAAAGGATGAATTGACAGAGGAGATGAAGTCCATACACCAAAGGGAAATACAAGAGCTTAGGGACGTGATAAGAAAAACCAACAGCAGATCCATGGACTTTGTGAATCGATCAGAGGAAGCTGAAACCTGCACTAGTGGCCTAGAGGATAGCCAAATGGACTTTAATAAATGTGAACAAAAACCTAAGTAAGATCTGAAGAAAATGTCAGAGCTATGCTTGATGCTATGAAGAGGAACAACCTCAGAATTATTAGATTACCAGAGGAAGACACACAACAAAGAAGTCATCTGCAACAATATTCAGAGAATTCTTGGAGGAAAGCTTCCGCAGCCTAATGAATGAAAACCAGGCAAGCATCCAGGAGGCTGAAAGAACACTAGGTAGACAGAATTCCAATAAAATGATTTAAAAAAATGTACAGTTGTGCTTTATTATCTATGAAATGTTGTTCTGTTGGTCATAAAAAAATCATGAATCACAATGAGAAGCAAAGGAATTCTAGATCACTCCAATGTGCTCTTGAAGAATATGCCCATGGAACAAGAGACAGTTATTCCAACAGAACACGGGAATGCTGCAGTGGTATAAAATCAGGAATGATGTGGATCAAGGTTGCAGTCTCCTGCCAGTCATAAAGAAAATCAAAATACTCACTTTGAACCAGTAAGCAACATCAGCTGAAAAAGAGAAAAGAAAGATTGAAGTTGCCAAGGTTTTCATTTCACTTGGATTCACAATCAAGGCTCATGAAGGCAGCAGTCATGAAATCAAACAATATACTGCATTTGGAAAATCCACATAAGATCTCTTTAGTGCTGAAGAGCAAAGATGTCACTTTGAGGATTAAGGGGTGCTTGGCCCAAGCCAGGGTATTTTCAGTGGTCTCATATGCCTATGACAGTGGAACTGTGAATTAAAAAGACTGAAGAAGAACTGATGTGCTTGAATTATAGGGTTGACAGAGAATATTGAAAGTCCTATGAACTGCCAAAAGAACAAACAAGTCTGTATTGCAAGAAGTTCAGCTAGAATGCTCCTCAGAAGTAAGCATGAGAAGATTGCATCTTAGGTCCTTTGGACATGTTTCCAGGAAAGCCAAGTTCCTGGAAAGGAACAACCTGCATGGTAAAGTAGGACAATGAAAAAGAGGAAGACCATCAAGGCGATGGATTGACACAGCAGCTACAACAATGGGCTCAACTATATGAATGACTCTGTGTGTGGTATAGGAACCTGTAGTGCTGTATTCTGCTTTACATAGCATTGCTAGAGGGTAGGAAATGACTCAAAAACAGATAACAACTTCTTCTGCATCCAGTTTCCATTTCTGGCAGCCTCTAATGCTGGACTATGGCAACAGTTGTTTAAGTATCATCAGAAACATTTTACTTGCATGCAATATTAATGATATTCTTTAGTATTCTCTCATTCCATTGGGTGTCACCTGTCTCTTTAATGTGCACATATATAGATCCTTTTCAGTCAGTTGGTGAAGTGTGTAACTCCCAAATTTCTTGACATAGACTAGTGTATGCTTGCAGGACGGTGTTGGCACGGTGAAAGATTTCAGGTGGTATTCTGTCAATTCCTGAGGCCTTGTTTTTGGCCAGTGCTCTGAGTCAGGACCAACTTGATGCACTCTAACAGCAACAACAAAAGAGAGGAAAGCCTAGTGCAGAAGGCAATAATTTCATCTCTGCATCTCCAGAGTTCTCCGTTGAGTATCCTTGAAATTGATCCTAGCCTGATGGCTGTTGAAATTGATCCCAGCACCATTGTTCTTCCATGCTGCTGGGGTGAGTTTTACTCACACCTCTCTAGACTAGAATGCTTTTTCATGCAGAATCCTACCACTATAACCTTAATCTCTTCTTTTGTGTCCACATCTCTTGGTGTCAGAGTTCACCTTTTTGCACACCTAGAATTCCTATCCAGGTGAGAGACCTGGGATCCTGGACCAATCTGCCCACCACCTTACTTTCCAGACACCTACATACGTTTCTTCTCGCCTACCAGTGAGTCCTAGGATGCCCCATGCTGGCTGCCATTTCCCAGTATGCCAGCCCTGTGAAGCTCATGTGGTTCACTGAAAGGGAATCAGGTTTTAGACCTTACCTATGAACTATTTAGAAAGTAATATTCATGTAGTCAAGGTAGTGGTTGTCACCCCAAAAAGCCAGATTCTGTATAACAAGTGCAGGTCAGCCTTTTCCCATTTTAGATAGGTAGGTAGATAGATAGATATATAGATAGATAGATAGACCATAGATAATAGATATTATCTTCTTCCCAGTATATCTTTTCCCAGCTAACTCTGTATTTACTTAACTTTAGGAGTTTAGATTGTATATCTAAAATTCCATCCCCATTCCTCAATTTAAGCCATGTAAAGGAAGCTTTCAAGCAAAATTGGGGGTTGGGGAGAGAACTTGATCAACTTATTCTTTGTCTCTTGCTGCCCTCTGCTGGTTAAATCATTGCTGGTGTTATTTATTTTGATCTTTCTTTTTATGTTTTTCTTTCTGAAGTTGACAGATGCCCATGGGGGAAGCAAAATGTCCTAGGGAATGAGAGGTCACCAATTTATTATTTTTCAAATGAATAAATGAACCATGTGATAGTCAAAACATAGCTGCATGTAGCTAACCGGTCATTTTAAACATCCAGAAATAGACTATAACTCTACTTCCACAAGAAAATGAAAAGAGTTGCAAAAGTATTGATTCATTGTACACTCCTGAGAGTATGGCCCAGAATTGGGACATTGTAATAACATCTTCCCCTATGAAGCTGCATCTCCCATCACATTTGGGACACTGGAATGGGGCCAAAATGGTTTCTGAGAACTTGTGGAATTGGGGTGCAGACATACAGAGTTCTGTGATCTGTTTGCCCAGCACCCACACAGTCCCAGGCTATGTGACCTTTACTTGGGAGCAATCTTTGCAAAGTTCTCTTGAAGGTCGTGAGGCTGCCAAAGTGTTTTGGCTCTCTGAGGTTCCCTCTGGGCTGGGCAGTGTCTCTCAAAATGCATGATGGTGAATCTGCAGAGGGAGACTTGTTTAGACGTAGAGCCTTTGCAGCTGTCATAAGTAAAGAAGAGCCCAGAACACGAAACTCAATGGATAAGAGGAGAATGGATACACAGATCCTCAGGGAACTAGATCAGGTGACAGTGGAGACGACTGGAAAGATCCAGCTGCAAGGCCTGCAGACACTGCCACCTGTGGGGAGAGGAGGGCTTGTAGCAGCTTCTCCTTCCACATCTCCAGAAGGAGCCAGGCCCGCTGACACCTTGACTCTGACTCCCCTGCCAGAATTGTGAGAGAATACATGTCTACTGTCTTCAACCACCCAGCTGACAGTGATTTCTACAGTGGCTATGGAAAATGAACACGGCCGGTTACCCCTGAGGCCTGACCGAGGGCCCAACCTGAGTGGAGAACTGACTGCAGAAATGGAAGGAAGGTCACTTAGATAGTGCTTCCACTGTTGGCTGGGTGACATGAAGGAGTCAGCGCCTGCCATTGCTTTTCCTGGGATGACGCGCAGGGCAAAGGAGAGTTTCTGTCCAGACTCTATGACTACTGATTCATCCTGAGAGCCAGGACCTTTTGGGGAAATGGGATTTCCTATCAGCAGGAGGAAGATCAAAGAAGAATCAATGCATTTGAACTCCAGGGCCAGTGTAAGGCATTGAATGTAATGGGGACTGCCAGAAGGATAAACACATCTATCTGTCTTGCAAGAAGTGCAGCCTTAAGGATCCTTGGAGCAAAACTTTGTCTCACATGCTCTAGACATGCTGTGAAGAGAGACTAGTTCCTGAAGAAGGAAACCAGGCTTGATGAACCACAGGGTCAGAGAAAAGAGGAGACCCTCGATGAGGTGGATTGACACAGCCATTACAACGATGGGCCCAAGCCTAACGGAAATTGTGAAGATGGCACAGGATCTGGTACTGTTTCATTCTGTTGTTCATAGCATCTCTGTGAGTCAGAACCAACTCAGCAACAGTTACCAGGAAGCATCTCCCCCCACTGTGTGTTCACCAAACATCCTGCAGCTTCCAGATCTGCTGCACCAGTGTGTCCTTCCCGGTCACCTCTCCACTTAGGAGACTCCCAAGTACAATTGGACAGGCATTATTGGACTTTTCATGGACAGTTGCCACCGAAATTGGCTTTACTATGTAAATGAGTTGACCCAAGGTGCTGAGATGGTGCCTCGGAATAGATGCAAACCGATCCAAATGAAATAGTGAAATGATCTCGCTCGGTGAGCTCCCCACCTGAGTTTGCTTGCTAAGATCCAAACTCACCTACCCAATGGTCCAGATGCGTCTTGCTCCACCCCACACTCACTATCTCATCCAGACCCTTCCCCCAGATGATCCCTTCTCAGCTGCACCACTACCAGCTCCCCTAGTTGGGAGTCATCAAAAACAAGAAGTTAGAAATTTGAATTGCTTTTTGACACTGCTGCAACATGTAAGTGCAGAATCAAAGGATGTGTCTGTCTGGTGGAATGGGATAGAGTCCAATTTGGATGCTGTCACACTTAAGCAGTGGATAGAAATGCTTATCAGTCTGGGGTGATTTAGGAAAAAAAACAGACACAATCTAATCCTTCACTAGAGAGACTTTGAGACATATACAGCAATGCGTGCCTGTCACCTGAATGAAGGCTGCCACAGCTCGAGTGCGTGGTGTATGGTTTATTGCAATGTAATAAAACAGTGGTTGCAATACAGGAACCCTGGTGGCCGTGAGGTTTATATATGGGTTGCTAACTGCAAGGTCAGAAATTCAAAACCTCCAGCCACTCCTTGGGAGAAAGAGGAGAATTTTTACTCTGGTAAAGAGTGACAGTCTCAGATTACTATGGGGGCAGTTCTAGTGTCTCTTACAGGGTCACTGTGAG
This sequence comes from Nesogale talazaci, assembly GCA_004026705.1. Lineage (NCBI taxonomy): Eukaryota > Metazoa > Chordata > Mammalia > Afrosoricida > Tenrecidae > Nesogale > Nesogale talazaci. The sequence continues at coordinate 1,342 of PVJH01014607.1, read as the reverse complement.
CCAGAAATGACTTGATGATAGTGATTTTTCTTTGAGTCTTTCAACAGGTATTTTTTGTCTGTGGCTTTTCTGCCTCTGGTCAGCAGTGACTCAGATCCGGTATTTTCTCCATGCTACAGTCCAAATCATCCTATCTAACACTCCAAATGGAGTTTCATGACTTAAAATACTTCATTTATCAGAATAGTCAAAAGTCCTGAAGGAGACTAGTAAAGGCCTCGATGTATGTTCCAGTTATTTTGAACTCTTTTTTCCCCCACAGCATGCCAAAGGTCCATGCCCTGGTGCCACTGTTTGGATAAGCATTGGACTGCTAACTGCAGGTATGCTGTCCAAGCCCACTAGTCGCCCCTCGGGAGAATAAAGAAGCTACCTGCTCCTGTGCAGTTTACAGCTTCAGAAGCCCTCACAGACTCACCAGGACACATAATCAACTCTATGGCATTAATTGTGGGGGATGGGCATTGGTGCTAAAACAAAGCAAATCAACAAACCATCTCGCTGCCATTGACTAGATTCTGACTATAGTGTAAGGTAGACTGTAATTCTTGGTTTGTTTAATCATTTTTTGGGGGGCTCTTTTTCTGTCCTCTATTCTATGTGGGTAGATTGTAACTCTTCATGGAAATATAAAGTATTGCCTTTTTCCCACGGAATGGAGATGCTCTACTGACAAGACACATGGCGTGACACTGATAGACCCCGTGTTGTGGGAATTGGAGGAGCCACAGGGAAATCCCTGCCAGCTCTGAGATGTTTCTATCGCCACCAGATCCACAAGACTCTTCACCCACTGATCTGTGACTGTCCTGCATTTGGCGCCATTGCATGTATTTCACGAGTCTCAAGAGGACTTTATGGCTTGGTATCAGACATATGGGCTAGTATCAGACTTAAGGACCTGATCTGGACTGGACCGGGATATGTTTTCAATATTCAATTGCTCTTGTATATAAACCTCTTTCTTGTACATATAGGAGTCTCCCTGGATTTGTTTTTCTAATCTTCCCAGACGAACACAATGCTGTTGGGTTTATTTATACTCCTTGGAACAGCTAGTTGATTCAAAATCAAAGCAACCCCATGAAAAGTCTCTTTATTGGCATTAGTATGGTGGCTGGGGAAGAAGAAAGTGTGCTAGAAGCAAATACAGTTCTTCGTAGCAGGCCAGTCTCTTTCTTGTTCATGGGTTGAGGGAGAGAATAGCATGACTAAAAGTGTAGGTGCTATAAGCAAGCCACATTCAAAGGCTAGTACCTCAGCTCCCTCCCTTGCCATCAGTTGTTGAACTCTAGAGAAGATACTTAGGCTCGCTGTCTCAGTTCCCTAGCTGTGCAGTAGC
>PVJH01014606.1:0-56361 GCA_004026705.1 Nesogale talazaci | reverse complement strand
GGGACGGAGGGAAGGGATGAGGAGCAGATATCAAGGGCTCAAATGGAAAAGCAGATATTTGGAGGATGACGGCAACAGGCCTGTGAAGGTGTTTGGGACTGTGGCAGCCATGTGCCTATGTTAATTTTATAATTGAAATGTAGGGGTGTAGTCTGGCCTGTTAATCTGGACATAGCCATTGAGTAGCCAAGAGGCCTCTATGTGGGCATGGCTTTCTCCCGAGACTTCTAGGAAATCTCACGATATTTCCCTCGTGAAGAAGAGAAGCTATCTTCCCCAGTTGTTGGAAGTTAGTCTTAGAGACAATTAATCACAGACAAGACAAGCTGGCAGCGTTTGAAAAGCTGGATGAGCCGGCGGAGAGACCACACAGCTTTGTCCTGATGGAACCAGACCTCTGAAGCTGGGGCGGCCAGATGGAGACCTCTGCCAACCATGAGTTGCTTCTGCTGTTGAGCCCTGGAGGCAAGGTGCCCTGCTAGCACTGGGATTCTGCACCCACTGACCTGTGACTCTTTGAGTCGGAAGAAGACTTTATAGACTGATTTCGGGCATATGGGTTAATACCGGACTTATGACTTTGAATTGGATTGGGCTGGGATGCTTTCTCCATGTCCCATTCCTTTTGTACATAAACTTTTTCCTTATACCTAGATGCATGTCTCTGAAATTTTGTTCCTCTAGTCTACCCAGATTAACTCAGGGACAGTATATGTATTTATGTATTGTGAGATGTGATGTATAAACCCCCAATAAAATGATTATTTTAAAAAAAAGTGTAGCAACAATTGTGAGGGTGACACAGGACCCGACAGTGTTCCTTGGTGTGTTAAGGTTACTCAGGGTCTCCGGGAGGCATCTAACGCCTGCAGTATTTTCCCAGACTGGCTAATCCACTGTCACTCACCATGTCTTACTCCAAAGAGAACATCAGGGACTTAAATGAATGAGGATTAATAGTACTCGTGAGTAAGTTTAATTAATTCTGCTTCCCACATACAAATGATTTACCTGCACTAATGACGAAGCCCTAGGGCATGGTGGTTAAATGCTTGGCCTCTAATCAAAAGATTCAAGCCTGCGTGATAGGAGAAAGATGTGACAGTCTGCCTCAGGAAAGATGAACAGCAAACAACAACAAAGTCTCTGCTGTGACATCGATGCTGGAACTTTGTGACACTGTTTCTGAGAATATCCCTGTTGATGGGAGTAGAAATTCCCATCTTTCTCCCTCGGAGCTGCTGGTGCTTTCAAAGTGCCCGTCATGGGGATTGGAGTCTAACTGCAACTTCTACCCCACAGGTCTTGGTCAAGACTGCCACCCTGAAAACCTTCTGTGACAGCCAGTTCTGTGTGGCAGTGAAGCGTTGCTGTGAACCAACAGGGACTTAAAGATGCAGGTTCATGATGGTTAAGTTTCCATGTTTACTAAGATAATTTAATAGCAAAATATAAAATTCTAGCATAGTACTGGATACCTTGTAACAGTTCTCTAAGTTATCTAAAACACAAGTCTGTTTGGACAGCCAGATTTCTACCTTTCCTGACTTCCCTGGAGGATGGCTGTGTTTGAATGGGCTATGCAGCACTCGGTTTTTACACCACTGGAGATTGAATAGGGGTTGTGATTTCTCGATAGCTTCAGGCAAGTTTGAGCCTGGTTATGTACTCTGTATGTAACATGGACACTCTTGGAAATTCCTTCTCTACAAATCCATGTGTAGTTCTTTGGATAGTCTGTGTGACTTATGCATTTATTAGTCTATAGGCTGACCCAAGATTAAACTGTTCATAATGTACTTATTTATTTTTTTTGGGGGGGAGGGAAAGTTATGACTTATTTTTAAGGTAAAGAATCTGGAAAATGTACTTTTGCAGAGGTTGGAGGCCTAAATTTTCCTGTGAGGTTTTTCCTAAATAAACATTCCAAACTTGCTCAGAAACTGGCACAGACCATTGCTGGTCTCAGGGGACATGCTCATCCACTCTTTCATGTGTGGAAAAATTTACCTTGCCTAGATAGTGGCAGGGACACAGTCTATTTCTTATATGGTTGCAAAGGCTGACCAATTGCCTACTGGCATTCCTGTCTCAGCTCAGTCCTGTGCTCAATTAATAATTAATTACTTTGTTGAAATGCAGAGCAGAAAGATGATACTCCAACATTCACATGTTTGGTCAGGCAATCTCCTGCAGTAGAGATTAATAGTGGAATTCACTCTTGTAGGGATATCAGGACACGGAGCTAAATTTTCTAAATTCTTTATCTTGTTTGTCTACTTTGTCAATTTACTTATCTGACTCTGGTGCTATTTGACGTTAACTACTGACAATTTGATGACAAATATTTTAAATAGGAAATAGTCATAGCGTTGAGTGTTCTTTGAGACTTTCCTAATGCATTTTTAGGAGCTCTGTGTATTTTGTATGATGGTGAGTCTATGTGCTCCAATAATAATGATGATAATTCACTTTTACTGAGCACTCATTAAATCCACGCCTTGCTTTGAGAACGTGTTTTAATCCTCATGGCAAACATGTAAGAGGCATGGTTTCCTTTAGCTTTTGCTGTTCACAGATGATTAATTCTGACCGAGAAGGTCACAAGTTTGTTAAGGTCATACTCTGCACTCAGACTGTTTAGCTTCATACTTTAAACAAATGTAGTATTCATTCTCTTCATCCTAGGGTTGAGTCTATTTGTAAGGGTGTGATAACAAAAAAAAAAAAACAAAAAACAATTACACCTAATGGCAACTGTTCCCTAGGGTTTTCTTGGCAGTTATCTTCACAGAAGTAAAATACTAGTTTTTATTTTGTAGTTCTCTTGGATGGGTTTGAACTGTCAACTTTTAAATTAGTAGCTGAGTAAAAACAATTTGCAACACCCAGGGACATTATTAAAGATTCAGTGGGCTTAAAATAAGTCACAACATATTTCAAGCTTACAATGAGAGTTTTCAAGTATATAAATTTTATTTATAGTGAACTCACCATTAAGCCAGCTAGGCATCATGATAAGAGCATAATCATACGTTCTTAGAGTGAATAATACTTCTCTGTATCACTTCTCTTGAAGGTGGTACAATTGAAATTTGGACATGAATATATATATTATTAAAAAACTCTCATTGGATTTTAAATATTAGATTTCCCCTCTAAATGTGTCTCATTTTATGAAGTGTCTGCAAGAAATAAAACAAGGAAAATTAAACTTTCAAAATAATTGTATTTTCTGAAGTAAAGTTTTATCTTAAGTTATGTCTTATATCAGGAAAGAGGAAGGGAAAAGGTTTGTAAAAGCAGAACTTTTTTATCAGCTTGATGTTCAACATCATCTGTTACAAAATTATTTCACTACTGTCTAAAAATGTGAAAATCAAGAAGAGATGCTATTTAGCTATTTCATGTATATAATTAATCATAGTATTTAGGTAAATTTGAATTCTTGGATGTATCAATAATTAGAAGTGAAAATATAAGGTAAAAGACATATAACTGTTAAATCCAGCAGAATTCTACTTTACAGGCTCTACCACTGTTTTAAAATAATTTAAAAGTATGAGTATAAGCTTTATAAGCTTTATAATCATTAAGTAGTTATAGATTACAAAAACAGTTCTTAAATAAAATAAAACATGACTATATGAAGAAACATTTTTAAGTGGAAAACTCTTATAGCTCACTATGGAGTTCATCTTGTAGAATTAAAGCCTTTAACACACTAGCAAAATATACTCACTAATTGAAAACATAAATGAAATGGATACACATTTTATCAAATTGGTACTACCCAGTACCATTTACTGTTCTGGTTATTTATGCAAATTTTGGATTCATTAAGTGATAGATTTGAGAACTTTTAATTTTACACCAAAGGATAATCTCCTTATGATCTCTTCAGAATTAAACAGTATTTTCCAATATATTACTGTGTAACTGTAGCGTTTAGTTACTATGGATCTTTTAGGATGTAAGGTGTGGCCTTTATAGGAATCCTTTGAGAAAGTGGCAGAAGATGTGGATATAAAAGGTCAATCATTTTGAGACATCATCTAAATAAGGCTTTGTGAGAATTTTATGTCTCTTGTGGGTAAGACGATAGTGTGTTTTTTATCCTGAGTCTAGCCCAATTTGTGACACCTAGGAGGCATTAGAAATATATGTTGAATGAAAAAATGGACTGAGTGTACTTAGTTCTTCCAGTTTAGCATTGTGGGGTTATTTTAGAACTATTATAGTGACTGATAAACTCATTAAAATCTAAAAAAAATATTTTCCTTTCACTTATCTCCAAGGATTGTGAGAATTATGTTCCTTACACTGTATGCCAAATGCCTTGGTCACTGTTTTCGTTTTAATGAGAGCATTGTAAACGTTTTTCTATAAATCTTAAAGAAGTTAAATGTACACTTCTAATTGTTCTCATCACTGACAATACACAGGCTAACTTTTCTATTTTTAAGTATCAATCATGTATGTTGCCTTATGCTTATAGAAGGTTTGTTTTTTAATAAAAATAGTTTTACCTGTGGTAGAAGAAAAGCCACTTATCTCACAATAGATACATTGACGTAGAGGCAGTAGGGTGGAGGTCAGAACAAACCCAAGGAGATACAAGTGAATCCTGCAAAAGAAGGGGAAAAGGGAAAAGGGGAAGTGGGGGAAAGAGAAGATGGAGAAAGTGAGATGATGGCATAGGGGAACAGGGCACTGATCCAGCTGTGAGAAGAGTATTGGTTGTGTCTTCACAGAATTGGGAGTGTGCATACAGATGCCACCAGGGAGCGCCAAACAAGGAGGGCAGCATAACATGTGGAGGAATACATCAAAAGACTGGACTGTAAGGTCAGTCTTATCTATAGCCAAACTAATGATCCCCTTCCTAGAAGTACATGTGACAGAGAATGACACTAGTCACAGGTTGGGGAGAAGGGCCTGGCATGCCATATCCACATGGAAGCAGACCAAGAAGGGAAAAGAGAAATGGATGGTCCCATGTCAACACACCAAGCCCAGAGGGTGATGTCCCTGCATGAAGCTGCTAAGGCACAGAATGGACTGTAAGACTAGCAACAGCTCAGGATATGTTGTTCCATTACTGGAGCATACTGTGACAGAGGACAATACTAGGGAGACATGGAAGTGAGGTACAGAGGTCTCAACCTCCCTGTAGTGGGACAATCCAAGAAGGGAACATAACAGATCACCAAATGAATCAAAGTCAAGTCATAAGGCCCCTAAAGAGCCCCCCAAATGGACTTCAGGGTAGGAGTGTTGCTCCCAGGATTCCCCCAGGACCAGTTGAGAGATGGTCATAAATGTCAGCAGACAGACTTGAAATTATGCATGCTTTTTTCACTTTTTCATTTCTTTCTTTTCCCGATCATTTGTTTTATTTTTGTTTTGTATATGCCATTGCTGGTTTGCCTACTTATATAAAATAGGTATGGGAAACAAGTTCAAGGAGAAAGCAGCATAACTGATGGTACTAAAGGGACTAAAGGGAAAGTGGGTGGGTGCAGTGAGCAAACTATGCCATAGACAGGGGAACAACTAGGGAATTGAAGCTAGCAACAAGGAGAAGAATGTAGAGATCCTGGGTTATTAGAGCCACCGAAATCTAGCTGAGAGGAAGTACTAAGAGAATGATTGTGGTGTGGGGCAGGAAGAAGGCAAAAGGACATAGAGGAGTGACCTAGGAAGCAAACTATGGATGGAAGTATAAGCTTAGGTGTGTACATATGTAAATACATCAATCCATAAAAGTAGAGGTATTGTCCTATGTACATATATTTATATGGCAATACACTGAGTTAGGGGATGAACTTTGCCCCTCTCTGATCCTACCCTCCCTCAATGCAAGAACACTTTGTTCTAACAAACTAGTATTCTGTGATCCTCACTGTCCTGGAACAATCACTGAAGACAAAATAATTGCATAAGCAAATGTGAAGAAGAAAGTGGGTGGTCCGCTATTCCTAAAAAATGTAATGTCTGGGGTTTTAAAAACTTAAAGTTAAACAAGCAACCATCTAACAGAGAAGGAAGCCCATATGAAAGAAGCTCACCAGTCAGTGTGATCATGAGATGTCATTGGGGCCAAGTAACAGGCATCAGAAGACCCATAATAAACAAACAAAAACATATCATTTGTCAGCACAGAGACCCAAAGCCAATCTGTGGATGATGAAACATCCCCAGACAGAGGAGTCACAGGGAAGGGATGAGTCAACCAGGGCGCCGCAGTCAAGGACTGATGAAGCACACAACATTCCTTTAATTCTTTAGTCTTTCTCACTCCTCCACTATCATGACCCCATTGTTGCATCTCACTGCGGTCTAGACTGCTACATGCACAGAGATACAGACAAGAGACAAGAGCTCACAACACATGGAATGCAGGAATAGGAAAGGGAATAGTAATACCAGAAGGATAGGGGGAGGGGGAGGGGAGAGGATGAAGGAGGAAAGGGAACTGATCGGAATGATATCAGCACAAAACCACTCAGCCCCACCCCCCAAACAGAGGGAAGAACAACGGAATCCATGGGAAAAGGGAGACAGCAGTTGGTTTGACATATGAAAATAATAATAATTGATAATCAATCAAGGGGTCAGGAGGGGGGAGGGAAAAAGAGGAGCTGATGCCAATGGAAAGTATATGTCTAGAAAAGAATGATGCCAATAGATATACAAATATGCCTGATACAATTGATGTATTAAATGTAATAGAGTTGTATGAGCCCCCAATAAAATGATCTTGTAATTAAAAAAAAAACAGTTTTACCTATGAATTAGTACTTAACTTCAACATACTGTACATAAATTGCACAGGAGTCCTAAGATGGTGGTATAATAATCATCATTCCTATTAAAATTAGGCTGAGGGATGTTAGTTGATATGAATAATAAAGTGCTCAATAAGGAGCCAAAAAAGTTGGCAACATGAACCCACTCAGATGGACCTCAGAAGAAAGGCAATGTATCTTTCTGAAAAGTCAGAACCTTGAAAACTCTATGAAGAAGTTCATCTCTGCACACATGGAGACCGAATGGAAACCACCAACAACACAGAAACCTATACATTAAAGAATGTGCACCAGTATATTTTGCTAAAATGGGATCAAAATATGAATCTGATTTTATGTATGACAGACCCTTTTGTGTGTGAATCAAAGATCAAGTTTATTAAAGAGAAAATCAAAGAAGAAAAAAGAAAAAAGACCTGCCAAGGTCAAGAGAGACCAAGTCCTAAACAGGGACCATCCCTCCAGAGAGAGGCCAAGTGCATGGCAGATCTTACAGTCTTGGTCAGTGTGCTTATTGGTATGGTGGTATGTGCTGTGGGCTTTGTAGGGTGCCATTACATCGGTTCCAATCCAGCCACTGCACCGACCACAGAAGGAAACAGGGCCCCATCCTGCAAATTCTTCATTATCATTTATATACTTCAGCTTATTGTTCTAATTACTGTGTCAGTCGATCTCCTTGTGGTACCCTCGCCTTTCCCCCTGACTTTATTCTTTATCGCTGTGCTGTAGTTCTTCAGAAACAGGTACATATTGAAAAATGTCCAAAGTGTGTGAGATAAAGTAGCTCCATTCTCATTTCTGGGAACACTGGTTACATTTCTTCCAAAACAGATTTATTCTTTGTGTATGTGTGTGGTAGTACACGTTCTATTCAGTAAGTTTCTTCAAATATATCAATTTTTCTTAAAAAAATAAATTCACTTCTATCAAATCTGTGGGGACTTGTAGTGACCCCAACGAGCAGCATGGAACTGCCCTCATGGGTATCCTAGACTGTAACTCTTTATGGGACTAGGACACATCATCTTCCTCTCACAGAGCAACTGAGGGTTCTGAACTACAGACCTGGCTGTTAGCATTCCAACTGGTAAAAACTACACCACCAGAGGTCCTGTGCTTCTTAGATCTTCCTGATTCATTGTCCCAGTTTCACATGTATATGAAGCAACTGAAAAAACTATGAATTGGTGTAGCAGTTGGATTTCTATGTCACCTTAGAACTGCATGATGTGTGAGCATAGAATTCAACGTATCAATCAGGTCACAACAGAAGAAACCTTGTTGGAATTGTGCCCCTTTTTTATAAGAAAAACATTGAGGCACTTTTCCTTCTTCTCTCTTGACCTTTGCCTTCATCATTGCTGGGACTCTGCCTCTAGGGTTCCCTCCATGTGGGTCTTTGACCTTGGGAGTCAATGTCCAAGTTGCCCTGCCAAAGTACTGTCAACCTTGGATCCAGGAAACTCTGTACTGATCAGCCAGTGATGCCCCATTTCTTCACCTTTCTGGGTCACTGACTTGTAGCTAAGTGAGTCAGAAGAGTGCTCTTGCTAACATCAGACCCAGGAAAGCAAGTTGGACTAGACTGGGTTCTTTCTTCATATAAAATTACTTCTTGAGATAAAGTACTTTCTTAAATAAGAGAGTCATTGGCTTTGTTTCTCTAAAAAACTGAGCTTCACACACATGGATCAGACACTTCATAGTGCTCAGTGGGACATCTTTTTTTTCTGCTGTATTTTTTACAAGTATTTTCCCACATGCCAATTGGTATCATAAAGTGACCAGATTTTAAGCGGGAAACCATTGACCGGGATGAGGGGGGGGTTCTTGATTAAAATTTGGTCTATATGGAGCATCAAAAATTTTCATAGAACACAAAAATAGTATTGTAATGTATTTTTTTTTAATTTTAAAGTGCCATGGGATGTTGCTAAATTGTTAAAAGGCAGTGTGTCTGGTCACTTTATGATGAAATCAAATTTCACCCAGGGATCCTCATAAAATAATAATAACTTCTATAATATATTGCAAACTAAAGCTTCTATATTCATATTAACAATACCTCTTTGGAAAAAGTTGTGCTAATGGGAGGGTTCAAGGTGGAATGTCTTCTAAGTGTTCACCTTACTAGGTATGGATCATATTGAAACCCTTTATACCCGTTTGTGTATAGCGGCCTGAAAGACAAAGCTGGATCTCCATCAAAGAGAGCCCCGACTCAATTTTTAAGAGGCTCATCTTGGAAGCAGAAAGAGAATTTCTGGTATCATCAAAAAAGAAGATTCACAGGCAGAGAACATTCTAGAGCAGTGGTTCTCAACCCTTCTAGTGCTGCAACCCTTTAATACAGTTCTTCATGTTGTGGTGACCCCCTAACCATAAAATTATTTTCTTTACTACTTCATAACTGTAATGTTGCTGCTATTCTTAATCAGGTAAGCCCTATGAAAGGGTTTTTTGACCTGGAAAGGGGTCACCACCCACAGGTTGAGAACAACTGTTCTAGAGTCTTCCTTGCTTGAAGGAGCTGAGGCAGTAGGGACCATGCCACATCATGACCAAAGGCTTAAGCCCACAAGACAGGGTAAAGGAACAAGGTCAAACTTTTCCCAAACAGTATTCTACTCCATTGTCCTTGATATCAACTAACACTCCCCACCTTATATATTCCCTCATGTTCCAGCACTCTAGAAATCCCCCAAAGACCTCACAGTACTCACAGAAAAAAATGAGAAACTGCCTCACGTGTTTTTGGACACTGGCAAGTCTGAAATCCAAAGTTGAGATTGCTGTCCAGGTGGGGCCTCCTTAGCCACAACTCTGCAGAAGCTTGTAACATTGGATGAGGTAATGCACTATAGCTTCAGTCCCAAGAATCAGAGGTCAAGCAGAGAAAAGCCAGGGGAAGTTTGCAGAGCAAGAAGCAAAACATCCCAAAGTGAAAAGCTGGTCTCTCTTGCTTCTGCCCATTCTCAGAGGGTCGTGGAAGTTACAAAAATGGCTTGGATAAGGGTTTTGTTGTTTTGTTTTGTTTTCTTTCTTCAGGCTATTGCCACAAGAAAATACAATTGAATGACTTAGTCATACCCTGAAGTATGGTCAGTAATCAAAATGTATTCTACCTGGTGATAGTTAGGTTTATTGTGCCAACCTGGTCAATAAATACATGTGGGATTCATTGAAAGGCAGTTTAATTGAAGGATGAAGAGATAAAAGGTTCAGCTGCAAGTCTCACCTTTCTTGTCTCTGATCTCTGATGGTTGGAACAGTGTACAGCTGCCTTAGCTTGTTTTCTACCTCAGCTGACAAGGTTCACTTCCTGTGAGACATCTCTGAGGAGAACCAAATAGGCCAAACCTGATGCAGCCCTGGGTGCTGGAGAAGCCACATGGAGGCCCATGCCAGGGCTAAGATGGTTACACGCTCATTGATTTTACATTTATAGGTTTATTATTAAGGTAGCAGATGGACATTGGGCCTCTGTTCAAGTACTCCCTCAATGCAAGAACACTTTGTTCTATTAAATTGGCATTCTATAATGCTCAAACTTCCCAACACAATCTCTGAAGATGAAATGGATGCATAGGCAAATGTGGTGAAGAAAACTTATGGTGCCCAAATATCAAAAGATATACCATCTGGGGTCTTAAACACTTGAAGATAAATAAGTGACCATCTAGTTGAGAAGTCAGAGAGCCCACATAGAAGAAGCACACTAGTCTGTGTAAATCATGCGATGTCGATGGAATCAGTATTAGGCATTATCAAAGAACAAAAAAATATCATATCATTGTGAATTAGGGGGAGTGCAGGGTGGAGACCCAAAGTCCATCTGTAGGCAAGTGGGCATACCCTTGAAGAATTGTGTTGGGGACGAGACGAGCCAGTCAGTGTGTAGTTTAACACCAATGAAGCATTTAACTTTCCTCTAGTTCTTTAATGATCCCAATTCTACCTTACAAATCCAGCTAGACCAGAGGATATAAACTGATAGAGATAAGAACTACTAGGGGCCTAAGTGAAGGGAGGATGTTTTGAGAGTGATGATGGCAACAAGTGTGCAAATGTGACTTGCATACAATTGATGTATGTATGGAACATGATGGGAGTTGTATGAGCCCCCAATGAAGTGATTTATTTAAAAAATTCAGGGCAAAAGAGGAGCTTATACCAAGGACTCAAGTGGAAAATATTTGGAAATGAATATGGCAATATGTGTACAAATATGCTTGATACAAATGATGTGTTGAATGTTATAAGAGCTATAAGAAGCCCCAAAAAATCATTGGAAAAAAATAACTACTGATACAAATAAGAACTAGAAACACAGGGAATCCAGGACAGATAAAAACCTCAGGAGAGATAAGAGTAGTGCTATCAAGAGGGGAAGGGGAAGGTGGGGAAAAAGGGGGAAATCACAATGCTCTACCTATAACCCCCTCCCTGGGGGGCAGACAACAGAAAAGTGAGTAAAGGAAGACATTGGTCAGTATAAGACATAAAAATAATAATAATAATTTATAAATTAACAAGGGTTTGTGAGGGAGGGAGAGGGGGATAGGGAGGAGAAAATGAGTTGATACTAAGGGCTCAAGTAGAAAAATATTTTGAGAATGATGATGGCAACAAATGTGCTTGACACAATGTATGTATGGATGGATGGATGGATTTTGATAAAAGTTGTGCTAGCCTCTAATAAAATTATTTTAAAAAGGATTGTCTATGAATTTTGTTTCTCTAGTCTACTCAGACAACACACACATCCTGGTACTATATAAATAGCTTACAAGACAACTCTCACCAAAATAGGATTATAACTAATGTAGTTGTGGTTGAATACCACGGAGTTGGTTCTGACTTACAGTGACCCTAGGTTCAACAGAACATGTCTGATCCTGCATCATCCTCACAGTCATTATTATGTTAGAGCTCATGGGTGAAAGTGCGATGTCATCATATCCCCTTGATGAACTTCCTCTTTTTTACCCCCCTTGTACTGGACCAAATACGATACTACTTTCCTGGCCTTAGTTTCTCCTGGCATTATGCTCAAAATACTTGAGATAAGTCTATGGATCCACACATCTGGGTAACATTTTGGCCACCCTTTTTCCAGGACAGATTTGGTTGTTTTCCTGACAATGCATGATGAGTTACAATCAATTAATATGAGCAGCCTAGATGTAATTCCTTTTGTGATACAAATCAGAAATTTATATGCATGTACCTATGGAGAGCAGTCTCTATCAATGAGCAGAATTAGGATGGGATTAAACCTGTCATTTGTAGAGGGTTTCAATATGGCTATACTCTATGATAACATCTCTAAGTTTACACCTTAGAATGGAGAGCGAAGCAATATTTATTTCGCTCATAATAAACTGGTTATTATTGCTAGGTATCATGAATTTGGCTCCAACTTTATGCACAGCAGAATGAAACACTGCAAAGTCCTGCGCCATCTTTATAATCATTCCTTAGAGACCATTGTTACAGCCACTGTGTCAGTACATCTCATTTAGGACCTTTCCCTTTTTTGGCTGCCCCTCCACTTTGCTAATCATAAGGTCCTTCTCCAGGGGCTGATCTCTGCTGACAATATGTCTGTGTTAGGTCAGTTGACTAGAGAAACAAATCCAGAGAACTCAAATATGTATAAGAAAGATCTCTATATCAAAGAATAATTGTATATTAAGAAAGCATCAAGTCCAGTCCAGATGAAGTCCATAAATTCAGTATTAGCCCATAAGTATTATACAAGTATATGTGTGTATATGTATATATATGTATATATATATATATATGTCCTTCTTCAGACTCGTGAAGCACATGGAATGTTCCACTGCAAGAAGATGAGAGTCTAGTGGTTCCAAAATCTTGTGGATCCATGCCTGAGGATGTGTTTTTGTTTTCCTTCAGGAGTAATGCAGACCCAAGGCTATATAGTACTTGATCCTCATCATCAAGAGCTTCAACACCTTGTCATGATGAGTAAGCATAGTTGTGTCCTCTGCATATCAAAGGTTGTTAATAAACTTCCTCCATTTTTCTGATACAGCAAATCTTTACACAATTAAACTCTTTACCAAAACTAAATGAACTTCCATCAAGTACATTCTAATTCATAGGGAATAGAACTGCTCTTATGTGTTTCTGTGACTCTAACTTACCAAGATCTGAATTACCAACACCTAACAAGGATGGCAATGTGTTAGTCCAAGTTGACTAGAGAAAAAATTCAAAGACATGTGTATGTATATAAGACAGAGCTTTATATAAAAGATCATTTGAATACTGAGAAAACATCCATCCAATATTTGCCCATTCTATATGATACTAGTCCATATTTCCTGTTTAGACTCATGTATCACCCGAGATGATGTCAGATGTGCAGGCCAGTGGGTAGAAGATCTTGTGGATATAGTGGCAGTGGAAGCACCACAACACAGGTGCAGGTCTCCACATGTCTCCACTTGCACTCTGAGTATCTTAGCACCAGGAAAGAGAAGACAGGGAGACTGGGTCTGACCTCCAGTGAGCTATTTATCTCCATCACTCCTTCAAATGAAGCCATCAAGCTGTGACCTGATTGACAGGCTAGACTCGACCCTTTCACTCAAGTTGACAGGAGCTTAGGTAATAATTATCACAGGCAACAGCATGTAAAGAACCAGAATTACCATATTAGTCCTTTAATTTTATGTCTGGAATAAAGACTGTATGGATGAATATATTAATTTTCAGGTACATTATGCTAATCAATAGGATTTATTTTGGTGGAATTTACTTTTCCTTTTCAATTTTAACAGCATCTTCCCCAAAGGCATATACATCTGAAGCTAAATTTAAAACCCCATGTGTTTTTTAAGTATCAGCTAAACTTTTTATAAGAAAAATGTTTTAGATTTTACTTTGTTCTTCCTTGCTTCCCAAAGATGTATATAAATTATCTTTTCTGGATACCACCCAGTCATTTCTAATATTCTAATGTGTTATGTTCTTGAAGCTACCACAAAGGTCTTTTAATCATTAATTTTTTTAACATAACTCAGTATGTTACCATCAGTTCTAAAAGAGAACAAACCCCAATTCATTTTTGTTCACAAGTAACTTATGAAAGCACTCATATTACTTCATTACTTGCTACAAGTCAGATAACTAATGATGGAGAAAACTTGAAGAGAGCTGTAATTTTATTCCTATTATTCCATTTGTTTGTTCTTAGCTGTTTGTGTAACAGTGAGATATATAATATCCACAGAATGTACTATTTCTTGCTGAAAGATAGCCCACCATTAGATATCTCTTCATAAAAAAGAGGGGTAATGCAATGCACAAGCCAGATCTGTGCATTTTCATTCTTTTCATAAGTTGTTTCTTCTTCAAAGTTGAGCATTCATTATGATGATTCTTAATTACTAATATTTTTATTCTTACTTAGCAACAGACATAACTGAATAATTAGAAATTTTATTTATAACTGTAACCATAACAATTGACTTATGGGAAACTGACAAAATCTGAATTCTAATTTTCTTAGTCTCCATATTTTTGCTTATTACTGCATCTAGAGAAACAAATAAGTGGACTATTTTAAGGAATATGTGATTTTTTTAATAAATGTGTATATGATACAGCCTCATGCACTGAAATCAAGGAGGACCTGAAGCAGATACTGTGGAAAATCACAGTATAGCCTTCAGTGTAGATTGCAATTCAATGTATAGAAGACCAAAATCTCCGCAACTGGGCCCATAGAAATGTTATGGTCAACAGAAAAAAAAAACAAAATTGAAGTGCTTAAGGATTTTTTTTAATCCAAAATCAATGCTTATGGAAGCAACAGTCAGGAAATCAAACAACATATTGCATTGAGCAAAACTTGTACACAAAATCTCTTTAAAGAGTTTAAGATCAAGCATAGCACTTTGAGGACTAGGTGCACCTGACTCAAGCAATCATATTTTAAATTGCCTATGATGCATATGAAAACAGGGCATTAAAGAATAAAGACCAAGAAAAATTGGTTTATTTTCATTCTAATGCTGACAAAGATTATTGAAAGTGCCATGAACTACAAGAAACAACTCTGTCTTGGAAGAAATGCAACAAGAATGATCCAAGAGATACAGGGAAACATTGCCATGTACTCTGAACATATTATCAAGAGCAACCAGTTCCTGGAAAAGGATGTCATGCTTATAGATGTTCAAGAAGAATGAGGAAGACTGTCAGGACAATGGATTGACCCAATGCCTCTAACAATAGATTCAGCCATAATAGTCATAATGAGGATGACATAGGGGCTGACGATAATTTGTTCTGTTGTACCTAAAGTCTCAAGGATTCCAAATTGACTTGTTGGAACCTAAGGACTATAAACATGTAAATAAAATATTCCCTGATTATATGTAGAAATAGAAAATCTAAGTTTCAGGCACTTTACATATTTTTTATTTCAATGAGGGAATAATTTAGTGAAAGGCCTTTTTTTAGTTGTTGGTAAGAAAAACCAGACTAGTGAGAGAATGTGTCTTGAAATGGAATCCTTTGGGTTATTACAGTTTCTAAACAGAGAGAAGGCATTCAAATTCCATATTAATTATCAGTTTTACTAATGGTGAAATTTGAAGAGACATGATTTAGGAGTCAGAAACCTGAATCTTGCTAACTTTGCATTGTAACACAGTGTGATTGTTATCAATTATTTAACTGCTTGGATTCTAATTTTCATCTGAATCCATTTTGCAATCTCATTAATTTGTGCTTTGTGATAACTATCAAAAGACACAAAATACCGGGCTAAGCCCCGATGGTGTAGTGGTTGTGTGCGGGACTGCGGCCCCCTGGGACGGAGGTTCAATTCCAGCAGTGGGGCTGGGCCTCCTACTCCCAACGCCAGAGAGCAGTGATGCCAAAAAAACAAAAAAACAAAAAATAAAAAGACACAAAATACCATGCACATAAATGCATTGCAAACTATAATGAGCCTTTTTAATAGATTGTCTTATAAATGTAAAATTAAAAACTTCTCCTTTCCCAGAAGTGGGCATGGCAGAGAACAGGCTGGGGAAGGGGCCAGCATCCCATACCCACAGGGACAAAGATAAGAAGGAAGGAAGAGGAAGAGAGCTGGTCCAAGCTCCACAGTGACACATGATGCTCAGAGGAATACATCCCTCTGGAGACCCAATATGCCACAGAAAGGACTGGGCAAACAGTGATTCCTGAGGACACGAAGGAGGCTTGGAGAAGGGGACAAACACATGGATGGGGATGGGGGAACAACAAGTGGTCTGGAATCGATGGAAAGGTGGGTGTGAGAGACTTGGTTGGGAGTAAGAAAGGACAATGAATCTGTGAGGAAACACTGAAACGGCAATGAAGGTGGAAATGATGGTGGGATAGGAGGGAGATGGAAGGAAAGAGAGGGAAGAATTAGAGGGCAAAGGGCACGTGCAGAGGTCTAAACATAGGTATGTCTATACGTAAATACAGCTATCTAGCATAAGGTGGGAATAAATTAAAGAACATATATATAGGCCAAGTACTATGGTAGCAAAGTGGACCTTGGGCCCTCACCCTGGTGCTTCCTCAATGCAAGAACACTTTGTTATATGAATCTGGTATTCCTCCAGGCTCACTGGCCCAACACAATCACTGAAGTAAAATGGGTGCACAAGCAAATGTGGTGAAGAAAGCTGAAGGTGTTCAGCCATCATAGGTGTGGCAGTCATGTGCTTATGTTAAATTTATGATTGAAATGTAGGGGTAGAGTCCAGCCTGTTAATCTGGAGATAGCCATTGAGTAGCTAATGAGGCCTCTATGTGGGCATGGCTTCTTCCTGAGACATCTGGGAAATCTCGCGATATTTCCCTCGTGAAGATGAGAAGCTATCTTCCCCAGTTGCTGAGAGCTAGTCTCAGAGACGATGAATCATAGTCAAAACAAGATGGCATCGTCCGAGAAGCTGGAGGAGCTGGCCGAGAGACCACATGGCTTTGTCCTCATGGAGCCAGACCTCTGAAGCTGGGGCGGCCACATAGAGACCTCTGCCAGTGATGAGTTGCTTCTGCTGTTGATGGACCCTGAGCCCTGGAAGTGAGGAGTCATGTGGAGACCCCTGCCACCTCCAGAATTCTGCACCCACTGACCTGTGACTTCCTGAGTCGGAAGGAGACTTTATAGATTGATTTCGGGCATATGGATTAATATCAGACTTATGACTTTGAACTGGACTGGACTCAATGTCTTGTTACTCTTGTATATAAACCTTTTCCTTATAGCTGTATGCATGTCTATGAAATTTGTTCCTCTAGTCTACCTGGACTAACACAATAGGATATATCGTCTAGGGTCTTAAAAGCCTGAAGATAAACAATAGACCATGTGCTTGGGAAGAGACCACACCAACACAGAAGAAACATAACAGCCAGCGTGGCCACATGGTGGTGAAAGATCTAGGCAAAACGCACATATCACTGTGCCCACTGAGAACATGTGTAGACCATGTGGTAGCATGAGCCATAGAAGAAGCTCATTTGACTGTGAGATCATGAGGTGCTAAAAAAATCTGGCATCAGGCACCAAAGAACAAAAACTAAAATCAATGGACCAACTGACTCCCAATGCAATCACTGAAGACAAATGGATACAGAGGCAGAGTAGGAGAAATGATGGTGCCCAGCTACCAAATGATTGTATGCCTGGAGTATCAAAGACTTGGAGATAATCGAGTCACCATTCAGCACAGAAACAACAATGTCCACATGGAAGAAGCACACCAGCATGTGTGATCAAGAGAGGCTGAAGGGAGCAGGTATCGAGCATCAACGAACAAGAATCTCATCATTACGAATGAGAGGGAGAGCAGGGTGGGGACCTAAGACCCACTGGTGGGTAATTAGTCACCCCTTTACAGGGGAGTCACAGGGAGGAGACAGACCACTCGAGGGGCGGCCGGGCAGTGAAGATGCATACAAATCTCCCCTCGTTCCTGAAGCCTTCCTGCCACCCAACCATCATGATCCCAACTATACCCCACAAATCCATATGGACTGGAGAGGGTTTACTAGTGGAGAGGGGAGCTGGGGATGTGGGGAGACAAGATGGTTGAGCCCCTTCAGCCCGATGGTCGGATTGGAGCTGTTGGAGGGGTGGAGAGAGGGTGGGGTGGAGGGAATGCAAGGGTGAATCCCCTCTGACCAAGAATAAAGAATATGAAGAGCTTTGCAGAGAACATTGCAAAATGAATCGTTGAAAATGCAATGATTTAATACCCTGTCATTTGATTTCTCTTTTTACCCATTTTAAATTTGGTGCAGATTTTTTAATCTTTCTACTTCCTTTTCTATTGAGGGTTGCCCCTGCTTTATTTTATTATTGTTGTTAAGTTTTTGGTATGTTTTTGCTTTCATCTCTTATTTTTTTTCACATGTTTTTCTATATACAAAATGTAGTATAGGTACATTGTTAGAGAAAATAACTGAACTAATAGTTTCTTGGTGGTATGGCAGAGGAAGTTGGGGGGAATAGGGAGTTAACAACAAGAATAAGAAAGAAGAAAATGTTCTAAAATTGTCTGTGGTAATGATCATAACACTCGTAACTGTCGAATTGCATGTTATATGGATTATGTGCTACTAAAATCTTTGTTTAAAATTTTAAAAAAAGAATAAATAAATATAAATTAAAAAAATTATGGAGTTTGTTTTATTTAGATGGAATCCTAGCCCTCTGCAGCTTGTTCTCTTTTGAATCTTTGGAATTTTTCTTATCTGCCGCAAGTATAGCAAATTGAAGCTGTCCTTGAAGATTTCACAAGCATGTAGCTGAAGAAGGAAAGCACACATCTGTCACAAGATTGGATGTCTAAACTGAAGCTATCATATCTCCATGCCATGTGGTTTTACATACCACAGTAGTAACTTTGTGTAAGTGTATGTATATATGTTTATGTGAATGTGTGCATTTACTAGTGTTTATAATTACAGCCTAGTTTCCCATCACCAAAAGATACAAATCTCATACACAGACACACACACACACACACACACACACACACACATATATATATATGTGTGTGTGTATATATATATATATATATATATATACTGTATGTGAGAACTGTTCTAAATCACTACTTCATAGTTTATAGAACATCACTGTAAAAGAAAAAAGTGATTTATGTTTCCCCCAAGACTGCAGAGCTAGAAGATATATAAGAAAATCCACTAACTTTCCCCAAAGGGCCAGCTTAAAAAGATATACATTTGATGTTATTAAGAAGAAATGATGACTGATCCTCTTTGTAAATGGGGCAGATTACAGGAAAAGGAAGTGTACATGATGGCTATCATATAGCGACCAATTAGACAAAATGAGATTTAAGTGCCTAGCGGACAGCACCCATCTGTTGCTGCAATGCAAGTTCCTCAGAGTGTGAGGATTAAACAGGAAAGAATCAGGGAATTTCACACACTTTGCCTTTGTCTCTAATTAATCTATCTGCAGACCTTTGTCAATAGGAAAGGAAAAATATTTTTTAAATAGTCTTAAATATTAATAAGTAAATGTAATCAAGTTTTTCATCATTGTTGTCAAATAGTTAACTTTATTGCACACATGCAGTCAGTCTCAAAATAGAAAAGTTCACACTTTAGATAACAAGGAACTAATTTATTAGTGCTGTGTAGCTAGATAGGTACTCTCTTTTTTCTAGGAGAACATTGCAAGCTCAGGCTTCAAGCAGGTATGATTATGGGTGTTAGTACAATCAATTATCTAAATACCTTGAGATGTTGCTCTTTTTCCATGTAATTTGTCATCTCAGGGGTCATGTTATCCCAGTTTAGAAAGACCATTCGTATGAAAATAACATAGTTCATAATTAAATGCACACAAACACACCAAACCGAGCAGCAGAGCTGCTGGTGATTTCAGATTGCCACCCATGTGCATTACAGCACAACATGTAACTACCATGCTACCTACCTACACACATGCACTCGTTCATACACCACACATGTGTGTATACATGTATATACATAAGCATACACACATCCTAGTAATGTAGTAGGTTACGGGTTGGATGGTTAACCAAAATTTCAGCACTTTGAATTCCCCAGGCACTCTCTGGGAGAAAGATGAGGTCTACTGTTATCATGAAAATTTCCAGCCACACAAAATCTGTTCTGCTTTAGCCCCATTGCTATGGTTAGGTGTGTGTATGTTTACAAGATATGAGTTTGTGTTAACTGATTCTTATCAGGAAATTAAATAATTTGCTTTGGACAATTTAACTGATTTTTGTTTGCTTGTTTTTTTTGGAGGGACATCACTGCCTCTGGTGGTCATGGGCGCTACCCAGTTTCCTTTCCTGAGAGCCGCCGCTGGATTTGAACCACCAAGTCCACGGGCTACAGTCCCGCACTCAACCACTTACGCCACCGGGACTCAGCCCCATTTTAACTGATTTTTAATGACTTTTTATCATTAATTGATCAGCATTCTTATCAATCAGCCCTTTCAATTCAAGGCACTTTTACTTCTGTTTAAAAATAAATCTCAGCACACTAAACTAATATATAACTTGAGATCAAACTTGTCTTGCTGTCTAAATGTCTCATATCCATTCTTTGATGCTAAAACAATAAAATAATTATTTGCATGTGATAAATGTTCACAGTAATACGATGTTGGAACATTTCTCCTCAGATCATGGAGACTAATGATCTTTACTGTGAAATCAAGTTGCCAAAGACATTTTGGGAGATCCTTATTATATGACATTTTTTCCTTCATGTCATCAAATGTCACTGTACATGGGCTATTTGACAAAGAAAATTCAACCAAATTTAGAGATTTTGCTAATAATATTAAAATAAAGAGGAGGAGGAGAGTCCAAGCACTGGAAGCACTCATGCATCTATGGCAGGAAGTTTGGAAGAGTTATCTGCACAACTGACTGGAAGAGAATACATTCCAAAGAAGGCTGATCCAACAAAGTTAGCTGAAAAATAATATAAGTAATAGCACATGCAAGCAAAATGTTGCTGTTCCAGCAAAATGTTTGTTCCAGCAGTACTATGACATGGGGCTGCCATGGTTCAGGGCAGATTCATGAGGACATGGACCAGGAGATAATATTGATGTCAGATGGGTCTTGGTGGAAAGCAGAGAATACCGGAACACATTTATGTACTTGTCCTTTCTTTACTGTGCAAAGGCATTAAATTGTGGAACAAAGCAAACCATGGATAGTTGTGAGAAAAATAGCAATTCTGAGCACTTCATTGTGTTTCTGTGTACATTGCCTTAATTAATATTATCTATTTTTGTACTTTCTACTCTAGATTCTAAGATTCATTGCCATAGCTGTACATTAACTGACAAAAATCATGATTTAAAGCATTTATTAAGTATATTAAGTTGGAAAAGTCAGTGATAAATGCTCAGTGGCAATTTTACAAAATATTGCATCCAGTAATGAATTCCCAAAGAGACATACCAATACGCTGTAAGCCTCAATCAGAAAATACTCAGCCTGCGTGGGTCACCATGCCCAACATCAGCCATTAAGTACCCAAGTCTCGGCTGAGCCGGGGTGGTGTACTGGTTTTGCGCGGGACTGCGGCCCACTGGAGTGGAGTTTCAGTTCCAGCAGCAGCTCCACAGGAGCAAAGGCTGGGCCTCCTACTCCCACCACCAGAGGGCAGTGATGCCCCCTGCCCCCCCCCCCCAAAAAAAAGTACCCAAGTCTCGCCCTTTTGCAAACCAGTCTCCAGGCGTGCACCCACTGTCCACAAGCAGTCATCTTTATTTGCTCCATGATTTGGGCTGCCCGCTGCTTCATTGAGTGATCTGGCTTCTGGTCCTGCTGCTGCTCTTATGATGCTGTCTCTGTCATCTGAATCCAAGAATTCGCTAGGCAGAGATCCGGGGTCCAGAGGATCCACTCCATTGCTACCATTGCTCCATTGCTCATTGCTAATGAGATCACTACTCCTTGTCCCAGAGAGCTCATTTTATACCCATCAGGAGGCCACTCAGGATAATCTTCTTCTAAGTTACTCACCAGTGAATCCTCTCAGGATGTTTCCCAACCAACTTTCCAGATCCAAGCAGGAAAAGGTCATTTGTTGATAGTCAGAGACTTTGGTTAGAAGATCCACATTAAAAAGAATCTATTGTGCCTACTCCATGGCATCTGTACACGATCACATGCCAGCTGTGTGTAGCAAACAAAGGAATGCCACGTGCTTGAAAATTGGGAAATGGGTGCATAAAGCTGTGTTCTCTCAGCATACATAGTTAATATGCACACTGAACAAATAATCAAAGAAGCTGAATTACATGAACAAGAATTCAGCAGCAGGATGGGAGGAAGACTTACTAGTAATCTGTGATCTGAAGCTGCTTAACTTTACTTACTGAACCAGAGGAGGACTTGATGTCTTTGTTGATGAAGATCCAGGCTTAAAACCTTCAGTATAGATTCCAACTCAGTGTAAGGGAAATCAAAATCCTCACAACTGCTACACTAGGTAACATCATGATAAACATAAGAAATACTGAAGTTGTCAAGACTGGAGTCTTTGACCCACATTCAATGCTAATGGACACAGAAGTCAAGAAACCAAATGAAGAATCACATTGCATAAATCTACTGATATATTATTACTTTGTAGTTTGAAATATGTTACTTTGCAGTTTGAGGTGGACGTGACCCAAGCCATGTATTATCATCGTTCTCAAATGTATGTGAAATTTGGACAGTGAATAAGGATGATGGAAGAATTTATCCATTTGAATTATGGTACTGGCAAAAACACTGAAAGGACATGGATTGTGAAAAGAATGAACAAATCTATCTGGGAAGAAAATAGCCAGAATATTCTGTGCAGTAAGGATGGGAAGACTTTGTTCATATATTTTGGACATGTCGTAAGGAGAGATTAGTCCCAGCATAAGGGCATCATCCTTGGCCAAGTAGAGGGGGAGCAAAGAAGAGGAAGTCCTTCAACCAGATGGATTGACACAGTAGGTGCAGCAATGGACTCAAGCACAATAATGATGGAGAATGGTGCAGGATTGAGCAGTTTTAGTTTATTGTCTATGGGATTGCTATTGTTGGCTCCAAAAATTGGCTCTGACTTATAATACCATATGTAAACAGCACAGAAACTACCAGGGCTGTCATCACAATTTTTATGCATAAGTCTTGAGATATAGTTCATTGACGTGGCCCACTCTACCCATAATTCTTTATGTGATATATTGTAAGGCTGGAACTTCTGTCTGTGGTTATATGATTTGGATGCTGTTCTGTGCCATGTTAATGGACAGGATTAAAGTAAATTTGAGTCTTGATATTAATAGACATTGTGAACTAATTAACATCATTTATTTCCTTAGGAATATGGTCTAATGAAAGACAAAGTCACACCTCTGTCAAAGTCATTGCTCTGTGTGTAAGGGTTTTCTTATACACAGAGAGAGAAATTCTAGGACCAACAGGAAAAGGACACATTCAAGATCTCTGTCTGAAGTGACAGAGACCAAAGCAGAGGCATCAAAGACTGGCACAAAGAGAAAAGGACAGAAGTGGGAAGACATAAACAAAGTGGAGACCAGAGGCCAAAACAAAGATTCCATGAGAGAGAATACAGGAACAGCACTGAGACTGTGGATTGTGGGGCAGAGTTGCCAGTTCTCTGGTCAGAAAGGCCTAAACAAGTCAAAGAACCACTTTGCTGAGAAGCTGAGGAACAGCAAGAGATTTGTCTTCTGGGTGAGAAGAGATATTGCTGGCATCCAATGACCACATTTTTGCTGTTTACTGACCCTGATTAGTAGAAACTATTGATTCCCCTAATAAGCCCCCCTAATTATGAACATCCTCTGATTTTTGTGTGACCATTGCAATGAATTATTGCGTCCAACACTGAAGTATGTATGGTACCCTGGAATAAATAGTTGATGTGAGGACAGGTAAATGAAAGATGAAGCGCAAAGGTATATCCGATTTCTGCCTTATGGCAGCTGGAAATCCAAGGAATGTCAGATAGACCTTTCCACAACAGTGCTATTTCATGGAAGTCCATTGTTACAGCCACTGTCAGGGGCAAGAAGCAATGTTTCTCTGCACTGTTGCATTTCCTCCATTTATACTTCCCAGGTGACTCCAGGCGGTCGTCCCCACGCTAGTATTTCAGACTGCAGTTCCCTTGGACTTTCCATGTTAGAGGAGAGAATTCTTCCACGGGCACAGGTTTTTTTCTGGCTCAGGTGAATCTCTGGTAAATTGCTTATTCCAGATTCAGAAGTCCAAAGTCTACTTGTTTTTCAGTCTCTGAAAACTACCAGTTGCATGTCTTGTCTAAAGCAAGTGTCCTGTCTGGGTTACGTTTTCTAAACTTTCTACCATGGCTTCAAAGAGCCATTTCTCCTAGGAAACTCATAAGTCCCACCCACCTGTCTTTTAAGTTATTAGTTAGCTGATCTAATTTTAAAGACTGAAAACAGGAGAACTTTCAAGCATTCTGATCATTGATTTCCTGGTACTACTTTATATCACACTGTATTTCAATAATAGTAGATAGAAGAAATCAGTATAATCCTTGTACAGCTAGATCCTAAGCACAATTATTTCTATAACACTGAAAATCAATCCTTTCTTAACTAGATTATCTCACTGTTATATAATATGGCACTAGGCCACTGGCAGGATCAAACCAAAGCCTGGGTTTTTTAAAAATCATTTTATTGGAGGCTAGTAAAACTCTTATCATAGTCAATTGAATGAGGCATCTTTGTATACATGTTGCCCTCATTCTTTTCTAAACATTTACTTTCTATTGAGACCTTGGTATCACCCACTCCCTCTCCCCACCATAACCCCCTGATATATGGTACATTGTTAATATTTTCATCTCTCACACTGACCATGTATCCCTTCCCCCATGTTTTCTGTTGTTCTTCCCCCTGTAAAAGGATGGATAGCTATATTTGGATCATTGTGATCAGTTCCTCTTTTCTCCATTTCTCTCTCCCTCTTCCTTCTACCCTTTGGTATCACCATTCCTATTCCTGATCCTGGATTTTGTGTGTCGTGAGCTCCCATCCCTTTCAATACTTATGTAAATGTTCTAGTCTGAATGAGAAGCAGTTCTGGGGTCATGGCAGTGGGAGATGAGGAAGTCTCAAAGAAGCAGAGAAATATAGTGTGTTTCATCATTGATGCTTTACTGCACCCACATACATCATCCCTTCCCTGTGGCCCTCTGTGGGGAGAAGATTCCACTGTCTAGAGATGGACTTCGGATGTCTGTTTCAGTTCCTCTATTTCTCAACCATATATTCTTGCTTCTTATGTGTCTGCTGATGCCTATTACCTTGTCCTAATGACTCCTCATGATCGCACCAGTGATGTGCTTCTTCCATGTAGACTTGTTGCTTCACTGCTGAATGGCAGCTTGTGTAACTTCAAACCTTTAAGACCCCACATGCTATGTCTTTTAATAGCCGGCCAGCCTCTTCCTTTTCCACCATATTTGTTTATGCACCTATTTTTTTTCTTCAGCAATGTGTCAAGAGGGTAAACATCTCAGACTGCTAATTGGCTAGAGGCCCGAAGTCCATGCCCAAACTCAGTGTAGTTTATCATCCATTTTGACTAAACAGTATAGCTTTGTTTCTGGAACGTCCAAAAGATACTTTACTTTCCTATGCTTCAACTTAACAACCACTACATGACTTTGCTCTAGGAATGGAAAGAAACCAAGGAAACTGTATGCCCATATCTGACATTCTCTGGCTATTGAAAGCAGAAGGAACGCTCAGCCCCACCAGGCTGCCTTGATGCAGAGATCAGACAAGCTTCCAATCTTCATCTTTATGATTTGTTTCTCTGGACTCCCAGTCCTGGTACCAAATTGTGTTAGAGTGGCCTTCCTAGAGAAACAAAACCATTTGCACTTTCTATATATAAGAAATAACTTTAAATCAACAATTTACCATCAGAAAACATCCCAATCCAATCTAATTCAGACCCATACATTTGATGTTAACTAAAGTCCTCATCAAACACACATAGTCAAAGGCTATTAGAGCAGAATGATGAAGGGAGTTCACAGGCATTAGATGCATAATAAATTGAACCTGAGGTCAATAGAAACATGGTAGGGTACATGTGACAGCTCTCAGAGGCAGTAATCTGACCTTCAGCAGCACTTCGAGGCAAACACTGAGTCCTAGCAGAGAGGGTGAAGGGGTAGAGAGAGAAGGAGAAATTTACCAGCTTCTCTTTTATAAAAAGACTATACTCCCAAAGAAGCATCACCAGGTTATGAACTGATTGAAATACTGGACTTCATCCCTGCCTTCACATAGATATTATCAAGTTGGTTTAAAATCTGACCAGCACAGGGATATTATCATTAGCATTGATTTTGTCATCATTATTAATCTTTGGCTTCATTTTATTGGTTTATATAAGACAGATAGACAATTTTCCATAAGCATCCCCTAATTATTTATTGAATAATGAATAAACACTCACTATCCAATAATATTTTTAAATGACAACCTTTATTGCAAGAGTGAATAAAAAAGTATTGTCCCTAGGTTTCCATTTCATACATGCATGGGTTTCTTTCAAACATAATATGTTTGAGCATGTCTTTGTGTTCAGTCAGGGCCTTGGTGGCACAGATGTCATTGCTGGGCTACTAACCACAAGCCAGCTGTTCAAACCACCACCTGTCTTATGGGGGAAATATAAAGCTTTCTACTCCCTTAAAGAACTGAAGTTTAATTTTTTTTTTAATCTGAAGTTTTGGAAACCCACAAGGGCAATTCTACCCTGTTCTAAAAGGTCAATGAGTAAGAACTGACTCTGTGGAAGTGATTTTTTTTTCTGCAGTCATTGAATAGCTACAGATAAGTTCTCTCAGAAATATATTTACTTGTCTTAGACTCATTAGAATACCTTTCAAAATTGGGTCCAATCAAAAACAAATTATTAGATTCAAGGCAAAAAGTTCAGCTCAGAAGTGATGGTGACTATATTTCGGAACTCCAAAAGGGTAATCTTTATAGATTTTTTGAACTCACAGGGCAATCATGAAGAGGTTTTAAGAAAATTGAAAACTGAATGGGTGAGTTTAAAACTGTCAAAAAATGTCACTGAGGAATGTTGTTCCATCTTAGCAATATATTTGCACATTCATTAAGGGCACCAGGGATATTTTAGGAGAGTTTCATTAGGAAGCCTTACTTTATGCATCACACAGCCTTTATCTCATTCCTTAACATTTCTTTTTGCTTCCCAAACTCAAAGAACATTGAAAATTATTTGAATCCTTTGAAGATGTGAAAACTACAGTTTTGATGTGCTATACATATTTGAATAGAAAATGTGTCAGGAAAGGTCTTTAGATGGCTTGTACAATAGGCTTGTAGTTTAATATATATTTATATTTTGTAAGCATGTTAGCATTTTAGATAATATTAACCCAATACATTAAACTAAATACATGTGTATCTATTTATCTATCTATCTATTTATCATCTATCTATCTCTCATCTCTCATCTATCTATCATCTATCTACCTATCTATCCCTAAATAATATAACAACAACCCACTTCTGTCAACACAATTCAACTCAGAGTGACCCTGGGTTTATAGTTACTGAGACTATTTTACTGTAGCATATAGCTGGTGTGTTTGAAACTGATGACTTTGATCTGGATTCTAACCACTGTTTTATTTTCCATTCAGTTATGCGATTCATACATATACCCACTACACACCTTTACATAGTCTCTGTTTATATTCATGTTTAGCTATATTTTGCATTGGTTTAATTTTTGATAAACTTGTGTGGTTGCACCCATATCTTGATCTAAGCCTTTGGTTATATCTTTTCTACAATATAAACATTAGTAACTTCTGGAGTTAATTGTACTTAATTGTCTTTAAGTGAAATTCACATTCAGCAGAATATGCACCTTGCCTTTGAACCCAACTTGAGATTCACTTTCAGAGATGGACAACTCTTCATTGGTGTATCTTCATAAACTTCAATATTTTGTAATAATGCATCACTTTAAATATAAAACTAAAATTCACCATGTCCAAGTGACTATTTCAAATCTACTTTATTATATTATGTCACCAATGTCATAATAAAAGGCGCATAATTTATCTCTATGACCTTTTATGACTTCTCATTTATAATTATGATCTTGACCAATTCTTTCTTCTGCAAGAGTAAGCTTCACAATCCAGGAAACTGTTCAGGTCCTTGTTGCCTATGTACTTACAATGCAAACGTAAGCTCATTCAGAACAATTAAATAGCAGTAATACTGCTTAATCTACTATAATATAATTAAATTATATTTTATAAATAAATATGAAGGCACATTATGTATATTTTGAAAAAATCAAAATCACCTCTCCTTTAAAATCTCCGACATGAGTAGCAAGTGAGAGCTATCTGAATATTCTACTCTTTTTATATCTGATAATTCCCTGATAACTAAATATTTTGTTAATGCCTTATGTGAATGTGCAATATTTGTTCACACACAACTAATTTAAACAGTGCCGATTGTTTGATGCAATCTCTCAGTACCATAAATGACATGATAGTTAATATGCTTATAGAAATATATGGAAATTACTTAATATTTTGACAGAGATTATTAGAGAGATATTTTCTAATCCAATGAAAATAAGGCATTTATTTAATTGCTTTCTTTTCAGCAACATCCTAGAAGTTGACATTATTTTTTAAAGAACAAGAGTTTTTGTGTGTGTATATTTCACACATTGTTCTTTAAGGACAATACAAAATGTACTATTTCAAATTCTATTTTCTCTGACTCCTTGCATTGGATCAAGAGCATTCTCTAATAGTCCATTCTCTGTGTATTTCAATTTTTCTTTCTTTCTTTGTGGGAAGGAGTTCCCCATCCCAGATGCTGTGGTGTCTCTTTGAGCTGACACACACGGAGCTGTTAACAGCAAGGTTAGCTGTTTGAACTCACTAACCACTCTTGGAGAATATCAGATTTTCTGCTATCATCAACATTTACAGCCTTGGCAATACAAAAGGGGTAGTACCTCTGTCCTCCCCTATAGTGTCTCCACAAGTAGAATATGAATCAACAGCAGTGGGGAGCTCAGAGAGTTACCACTTGATGTTTTCATCAAATCCACTGGGTCCACCTCCACACCTGACCCCTCAAACGAAGCAATGCCTACTTAATAGTGCTCCATAGTTTCTTTTTAATTTTTAAATGAATAATATTTTGCAGTTGGTCATCTTAGATAAGATCTTGCTTCCATTTATTCATTTTGTATTACAAATGTTCTTGAGATCCTGCATAAAGGACACATTGTAAGGATTAAGCCACATCAAAAATCAATGAGGCCCATGTCATCTAATTTAAAAAGAAGCAGAGTGCAGTTTTACACTTCTCTGGTTCCTTTGCTGTGTTACTTTCATGAAGAAAAACAGCAATACATGTGATGTACTTAATATAATGAAAATAAAATTCATTCCTTGACAGCCAGACAGCAAAAATTTACTGAGATCATAAATTTTAGCATGAGAAATAAGTATTATGACAAGTCAGGAAAGAAAAGAAATAAAATAAAGTTATAACCTCTGCTTTAAAGCCTACCCCTGGTTCTCTTGGGTTTCTGATCACACAGCCACAATGTTATTTAGAGGCCCCGGTGGTCCTGGTTAGATGGAAAATCATAAGGTGGTTCAAACCCACCAATTTCCCTCTGGGGAAAGATAAGGCTGTCTGCTTCCTAAAGATTTATAAAGGCTCAACAACATTCTAGAGAGGATCTCGGAGTCTGAAAGAACAGCATAGTGATGGTGTTTTGGGATCAGAAAAACAAGTAACATTGAATAACTCAGGAAATAAGAAAATTAACAAATTGAGTTCCCATATATATAAAAGTGGCCAGCATTGAGTAAAGCTGGAGGGATGGCTATCCCGTGTGTGTTAGAGGAGAATGGCTCTCCGTGTGGCTTTCAAAGACAAAGGCTCTGTCCATCGATTGTTGGACCTTTCAGCTGAGATGCCTCAGAGCAGACTGGAATGTACAATCTGGGTTAGCATTAGCAGAAAGGAAATAAAGGCACTGTTGCAGGATCCTTCACATCCATAATTGAAGAGATTAGTTTTCATTGATATAATATAGACACAAAGATTTGAAAATTATCACTTACTGAAAATGTGAGTGAGAAAAACCACACATGCAAAGTAGTAAAAAGCAATGTAAAGATTATGAATCAAAAAGAAGTTTTGTGGAAGAACTCAAGTCAAATTAGGTGGGCATGCTATAAAATCTAGAAGTTCATTTCCACACAAGTCCTTAAGAACAGAGAAGTGAGGAAAATATGCTTAATAAAGTATATTTTTAGTTTATACTTATTTTTAAATAGCATAAATGCTATTATTAAATATATATGTTAAAATTCTTAATAATTGTGAATGCCACAATAGAGTATTAATGCCCATGATTCTGATGAAATTATGATCTATTAGACAATGCAGAGAGGCAGGAAATAAGGGCAGATCTAGTCCACGGGGGCACAAAGGCTGGTTGATTTAGCTCACCAAAGGTACCTTGTTAGAAAGGCCTGGCGAGCTCCTGACTTGAAGACATGCTCTTGAAACATTCCAAAGAACACTTGTACTCATGGACTTACCAGGATGAAGAGCGACCCAGAGTCAACTGAGGACAGCAGTGTTAGGTGTGCTATATTTTTAATAGACACCTGTGAACCTGAACACCCAGATAATCAAATGTTGATTATACCAAAGAAGAGAGTGCTGCTTTCTTAATGAAAGGAGATGGAAAGTAAAGTAAATAATTTTCTAAATCTTTTCAGTTGTCAAGTCACTCTTACACAAAAGGAATTTGATGAGTTAAGTGCAAATGCATAAGGAACATGTGGGTTGCATTTCCTTGAAAAATACACAAGGGTTTAAAAATTAAGGAGAAGGAGTGTTTGGCACAATGCAATTTTGGCGATGCCAAACCAGAAACATTTGAGACAGCTACACATTCTAGAATGACCTTCAGCACTGCTTGTGTTTCTGTATATTGCATTAAGTTAAAAAAAAAATAAACCCTACCTTTAACCAGGAGAACTGAAGCAAGAAAACCTGCACCAATGTGCATACATATTTGAATAATGGTTTCGTGAGAATTTATTGTTACTTACTTTTTAAAAACCTCTCATCCAGACATGTTCGAACAAATGTCCACCACATGTTTCATGTTCTGTGTCTATTCCATTATTTCTTCATAAACGTTCTGATTCACATAGTAGGGAAGACAACATCTGAATGCGTATTTAAAGATGTCAACTCTCTTTTAGTGTCAGGATTTATTTAGCCGCAAGTTGTGCTCTGCAATGAGTTCAAATGCATTCTGAACTTGAGTCATTTTATAATACATTGAGCCTGCACTTCAACCTATTTGCTCCTTTTTCATTTTGTGGAAAGCATTTTCTGAGAATAGCCCTTTATGTTAGTAAATATGAAATAATTTCATGAAATTTGAGTAGCTGGGTTATTTGGAGGTGTTCTCATGTGCAAATCAAGTGCAAGTACAACCACTGATAAGCAACTTCCGTCAGGAGAACCTGAACAGGCAAGGAGGAAGAACGATGACCTGAGAATGCACAAGTGGTTTTTATTGGCGTTAGCTGTTGGCTAGCTTGGGATCTCTATTCAGGCGTGACAGGTCCGTGAGTGAGATTCTTGTTTTGCTTTCCTTGAACAGAAGAGCTGAGGATAAGTGGGAGAAGTAAGGCTACAAAATCATGGAAACCCATTAAACAAAAGCATCAAATGATGCAAGTATTACTTTACAGCATATCCTCCATCTAGCGCTACACATTCCTATAGCAGGTATTTCATTTCTCTATGCCTTCCCAGAATAATTATGTACCCTTTATTTCATATCACACCAAAATGAGAATGTGAGTGTGTTAGTCTAGGTAGGCTAGAGGAACAAATTTCATAGACACGCATATAGATAGATATAAGGGAAAGGTTTATATACAAGAGAAACAGGACATTGAGCCCAGTCTAGTTCAAAGTCATAAGTCCGATATTAACCCATATGCCTGAAATCAGTCTATAAAGTCTCCTTCCGACTCACAAAGTCATAGGTCAGTGGGTGCAGAATCCAGGCGTTGGCAGGGGTCTCCACATGGCTCCTTGTTTCAAGGGCTCAGGGTCCATCAACAGAAAAATCAACTCATCTCTGCAGAGTCTCCATGTGACTGCCCCAGCATCAGAGGTCTGGATCCATCAGGGCAAAGCCATGTGGTTTCTCCACCGGCTCCTCCAGCTTCTCGGACGCTGCCATCTTGTTTTGTCTCTGATTAATCATCTCTGAGACTAACTCTCAACAACCAGGGAGATAGCTTCTCATCTCCACGAGGGAAATATTGTGAGATTTCCCAGATGTATCAGAAGAAAGCCATGCCCACACGGAGGCCTCATTGGCTACTCAATGGCTATCTCCAGATTAACAGGCTAGACTCCATCCCTACATTTCAATCATAAAATTAACATAAGCACATGACTTCCACAGTGAGCAACCTTTAGGGTCTCTAAACATGATCTGTTTAAACTTTATTGGATTTTAGAAGGACAAAAGGGGGGGGGGGCAATATCAGGTCATTAGGTAGAAAGGATAAAGTTTCCCGAAGAAATCATCATAGCAAAGCACTTGCTACCCTTGAAGAATGACCAGGTATATTGTCATGAAGAAAATATTTCTTTCAATGCAACTTTGGTGGTCTTTTTGTCTTAAAACCATTTTCAGGCTGAGCCCTGGAGGGTTAAGTGGTTGAGTGAGGGACTGCAGCCTGCAGGCTTGGCGGTTGAAATCCAGCGGCTGCTCTCAGGAGTAGCGGCACTGGGTAGCACCCACGACCACAGAGGCAGTGACGCCCACAAAAAAAAAAAAAGCAGCTTTCTTACTTTTCAGTATAAGCCTCCACGTGACTTTAAGAAGATCCATCAAGGTGACTCCTTTGGAATACCCAGAAAACGGTCGCCATCATCCTCTGACCTGACTTCATCTCAGAAGTCTTCCCTTCCTGCTCCATCTAAAAGCTCTTGCTCCACATGGGACAGTATTCCTCTGAAATTGTTGCATTGCTCCAAGGCTCTGAGATGCTCACTTGGGTTTTTTTTAAGTTAACATTAGATCTGATCTCAGAATCATTCCTTGCCCATGGCACAGAAATTATTGCTTTTTAAAGGAACCTTGACGACTTTCGGATTTGAGAATTCCTGAGAAAATGTGTCTGCAGCTTCCCACAGAGCTCAGTGATGTGATCAAACAGGCTCTTTGTGGTTCCAGAAGCTGGTGTGGGTGAACCTCAGTAGCAATAATTTTTGACTCATCCTTGTATTGTGATGGTCATTTTGCTGTCTCTTAAATTCTCCCTGTCATTACACAGTTCTGTGCCTTCTTCATCCTCCTATAGCACTAACTGCATTCTTTGGCTACTTCTTAAGTAACTTTTTGCAGTAATTTTTTTCCTCCTTAATTCCTACTGCCATTCTTATGTGACTCTTATCTCTCCACTCCTAAACTGCAGATACAGCAAAAGAAAGACATTATTCTTGCCTACTTCAAATATACTTCCACATTCCTCTCCTATTTAAGTGGTATAATAGACAAAGATTTTTGCAAACTTGCTCATTTGTACAACCTGTTTACTTTCAAAACTTCTGTATTAGTTGTTCATAATCATGCAGTGCTCCTATTGCCCTTTTAGCAGATATAAGCACAGTTGTTTAGCCCTTAGTGAAATGTCTATTTCTTTGTTATACAGTGTAACCTTCCCAGAGTCACCATCCTGAAAGTAATGCATTTTGAAAGGTATACACCTTGAATAGACAAACCCAGAGTAAAGGTTTCAACCAATTCAAAAGAAGCTAAAGCTTAAACTTTGGGGATTTTTTATTTCAGATTCAAGGTGACTGCTATTTAATTGTTTTCATTTAAAACAGAACTACTTATTTCAAGAAAATGAATTTGAATAAAATTATAAAGAGCTGAGAGCATGAATAGACATGCTATGCTTAATTGATATGAAACATAATAATTTTATCTGGCTAGAAATGCCCATTGAATTAATATTCATAGTTATGGCCATTCATATAATCACCAAAGAAATCATTGCTATATTAATAAGTTATTTCTGCATTTATTAGATCCTAAAATTTTAAAAGGAATCCCAGTACCACTGAAAACTAGGAGAAATTCTAGCTTTAAAGAACATCATATTCAATTTTGTGCTCTCTGTGCTACTTCTTGCCCAAGGAAGCAATGTATCAGAAAGGATAAACATGCAGTTTTCTACCTTATCAGTGCCCTAGTTTCTTATCTGTATGATGATCATTGTAGCTAATTATACTCACATTGGAGAGTTGCATGAATTAATGAGTTCAATATGCATGGGTTTAATTTATCTTGCTTTAGTTTTCTCCCTTCAATTCATTGTTTTTTGGTCTCCATTGGATCATGGATTAGGACATATCAAAAAAGACTGCAAGGGTCTCCATATTCAAGATACTCAAAAATGGAGTAAATAAAGACAGGGCACATGAAATCACAGTATGAAAGAATAACTTTCCTCAAAGCATCTTTACAGATGACATATTTTAGCTGCCTCCTAAAGACCAAGACCTCCCCAGGATTTTGTTCTGTTGCTGCTACTGCTAATAATGTTGATGTTAAGAAGCAATTACTAATAATACTTTTCATTATTAAGTAGTGACTAAATTTTATTGAACATTTAGCCTTACATCACACAACTTCTAAAAGTACTACTGTATTTAGTTCTCATAAGTATCATATGGATTACATTGCAGTTTTATCTTTTGTTTTATTTTTTAATTCAGGAAACTAAAACTCAGAATGAGGATGACATTTTTCCAAGATGACTGAGTGAATAAATGTAGGTGATACAGAGTAAGCATGGGAGATAGGCATTTTAAATAAATGGGTAAGCAATGGGGAAATATTGAAATGAAGACTGGCGATAAATGAAGAAAATAATTGAGAGTCTACCACCAAGTACTTGTAGGTTCAGTGCACCCTGTTAAGAAAACTGAGTACTTTGCTCTTCAGTTGACCTTAGTGCAAAAGAATGCTGTGAGAAATAAAAAACTCATGCAGGGAGAGAAGAATGGAAGATAAAGAAATTTCTATAGTTTACTGAGGATTTTACTTCCAACTACTATCTCATTGAACTCTCCCCATAACTCATGATGCTGGTAATTATATTTTTATTTATTTAGATATCATTTTTATTTATTTAGTGTGCATTTAGCATTTCATTTACTAATTATCTTTGCATAGCATTCAAGAGGCAGTGTAGTCAAGAAAAATATAATCATGGGAGGGGAGAAAGACAGGGGTGGGAAACACGGAAGCCAACCATGACTGGTTTTGTGAGCAGGTACTCTGAAAGCCATAAACCCATTCAATAAGATTTAAAGATATTATTATAAATAATTAAGAATACAAAGAATTTGCTGTTGTTAACTGTCATCTGGTTTGTTCTTGAATGTTGGCTATCTTCATGTGTCCTGGTTGCAGAGTAGATTACGCCTTTTCAAAATGTTCAGTAATAGTAACCAGATATGTTTCTGTTTTCCTGTTATCATGGAAAAAGAGGTAGTTATTCATGGAGGCAATTAGCCACACATTCCATGTCCTTCTTGCATTCCTGAATAGGTTTTCCTCTGTTGCTCCAGGACAACAGAGATCAGTTATGCTTTGCATAGATGTTTGCAAACCTTGAAAATCCTCAACAATTGAAAAATATAAGTATTGCCAATATTTCTCGATATATCAAAAATTGATGTGACAAAAGTTGTAAGAAAGATAAATATGACCAAAGAAGTATGCAGCTGCTGAGATTGCTTATGTTCACCCAAATGGTTCATGGAATTTGCTTCCTCACTTTGTGGGTTGTGAATCAGAGCTTCATGGAGCATTCCAGTCATGGGACCTAACATGATGATGGCATTTATTTTCTGCTTCCTAAGGAATTGGTTCTTGAAGTATCAAGTCAATAATACTTTAAGAACCATGCCTTGAAGAAAGAAAAGGTTTGAGATAGTAGTACTGAGTACCAGAAAGGTTTTTCAAACAGGAAGAAGCATAAGAGAAAAGGCAGAGAGAAGCATGAGAGCGGGAAGGGAGGTAAGAGATCTCCAAATAAAGCTGTAACATAGGTCAGAGGCTGTAACACTGAAGACAGTGATAGACTGGATGGGAGCTAGTGATAAAAACAAGTGCAGACAAACATTCGGTCCAAGAGGAGCCTGTCCTTCCCAGGCTGATAGAGAAACCGAACCACCAACAGGAACTGAGACAGATGCCTTGCCCTGAGAAAAAGGAGACTTCAGCTGCATGCTTTAGGCTCCTGAGCCTCATCTCAACATTTAGCCTGTTCATCTTGCTTGATTCCTAGCATTACTTCCTTGATGAAACCCTATTGCAATTGTGCATTGGCTTTCTTTATGGGGTTCTTCTACACAAGATCTTCCTACTCCCACTAAGGACTGAGTGGGACCACACAGCAGACACAGGTGCATCTCCTTTTACTCTGATGGTTCAGGGACCAGAATGTCAACTAAGAGACTGAGAGGTATATGACTGTTGTGGTAACCGTTAACTGTTGTGGTAATAGTTCATTGTGATTATCAAAATGAAGAACTGGAAGGTGTGGATTGTACACATTTGCCATCTCCCTGGATATAAAATGAGACATCACAGAAACAAAAAAAGGGAATCTTACTATATGAAAGAGGAGCAAGGAGCAATGTGTTCACTTTGTATCATGAGATCCTTGCCTGAAGAAAGTTCTCACTTCGGGAAGCAGAAAGCGGCAGAGGAGAAGCAGCAGAAGAAGATAAGAGCTTGAGATGGTAGTGGATTTCACATCCTACAGAAAAAATGAAGATGGTCACTGTGGAGGATGGTAGGGAGGAAGGTTTGCTGACCAGCAGAGCTAAAGCTCAGTGTCTTGGTGTTGAGCATTTTGGTGAAACAGTGTTCTTTGGATATTTCTTTGTCATGCCAAAGTGGTTCTGTAGCATCCCCTGACCCAGGAGGAGGCTGAGGATTTGTGGAGCTAAATGGGCAAGGAAGAGCGAAGCGATGCTTCTGACAGAACGTCTTCATTCTACGCATTTCTGATCCTGATGTGAAAGCTAACTTCCTCAATAAACTCCATGAAGAAGGGCTTCTCTTGATTACTAGTGTCATTTTAAGAGCTTCATGAGGACATGGCAATAAACTATCCAACAAAGCTGAGAAATAAAAGGTGCTGTCGCAGATAGGGTTGATATCAGACTTTTCTGGAAAGCAAAGTGGGAAGGTGTAGGCATTGCTGAGCTCCACCTCATAGGGATTGGTCTTGGGATGATGAGTTTGATTTTTTTCAACCTTCTGATGAAGTCACAAGAGTTCAGATGCTGTCTCCGCACAATTCATACAGTGACTGAACTCTATGTATGGTCTTTAAGGTTTGTGTAGTTATTGTAATGGATTATCACACCCAGAAGTGAAACAGAGAATGCAGTGGGAGGGAGGGATGAATTGGTAAAATGGTAGGGAGTGGAAGTATATTTAATCTCCATATTATAGAAACCAACCTTGACTGGGCTTGATTTATTTTATCATTTCTGAAGTTTGACCATTTCTGAGACTACTCCAAACCTAAACCAAACTCTGCAGAGCATCTTGTGGGTTTGATCCATGGATCACTAAGTCACCAGACCCATTACATCATCAGAGTAACCCATCGTATAACCCACATTCCTACCGCCAACATTTTACAGATCTTCTCCACATAAGTGCTACTAATATAAACCAAAGTCATACATGAGAAAATCAATATGTTCACAAGCCTTTCTAAAACCTGTCAAGTTTATTTTCACTTGTTTACACTTATTTAGACTGTTCATAATAGTCTGGAAATCTCTATAAAATTTTCTTTATTAAACATGCATACATACAGGCCTCTTTTTTATTTAGTAACTACAGAAGTTACTGCTTTTCTAAATAAGATTCTTTGAGTGAAATTTATATGAATTAAAAAGGTTCACATGGACAGAGAGACGTAGATAATTGTTAACATTTAAATTTTCTAGAAGTTACACAATTGTGAATAAATAAATATTATAGTACCAAGAAATACAAGAGAAAACTGGAAGCAGTAAACTTATTTTCTTAATTTTAATTGAGATTGAACTGAAAATAATGGACATAATAGTAGTAAAAAGTGTTCATTATGCCCTAAGCTCTTTTCTAAATATTTCACTTACTTAGCTATCTAAACCTTGATTTAGAGAGAAAAAAACTAAGGTACAGAGAAATCAAGTAGTCTATAAAGAACCCAAAACAAACAAACACCAAAAACCTTGATGGGAGACCCAAGATCAAACCAGTCTGACTCCAGAGTCTGTGTCCTTTTCTCGTGTGTGAATCTACCTCTGGGGCAAGTATTGACTCATATATGTTTGAAAATGAAAGAAAGCACACATCATAACTGAAAAAAATTATTCATTGTCTACAAAATTGGTGCTAAATTATATTCCAGAAGGCCATAATGGGTTTGAAAGGAACAGAGTGTAATATTTGGGTTGGGAGAGGAGAGTGGAGAAAAATAACTTATGTCCTCTGCTGCAATACTTCTCTGATTATCCATGAGTGTACGGAGCAGTGGTGCTGGGGCAGCACCCATGAGTATCCCCAGTGAATCACTTTCAAGGTAATACTACCTTTATCTTCCATTTATACTGAGGTACACTATTTTTTATTGGAAACTCTGGATGATAGCCTTGTTCTATTCAAACAACAGCCTTTGATCTCTGTCTAGTTTCTACGTTAGCATAAGTATGTGTTCTGAAATCACCATTCTTCATAGTTTTATCCATAGTTCGTTATAATAATCAACACCATCCAATTTCTTCACATAGTCAACAAAACACAAGCAAACATCTTTCTGATACTCTCTGATTTGAATAAAATCCCTGTGATGTTACCAATGATATTCCTTATTTCATGTCCTCTAGTTTTAACTTCCAGAAGTTCCCATTCGATGTGTTGAAGCTTCAGATTTTAAATCACCTTTTATAAAATTTTACTTGCAGGGGATATTAATAATGTTATTGTTCAGTAATTTCTACCTCCTGTTAGGTAAGCTTTCTTTGGATTTGGGCACATATATTGCTTTCTTCCAGACTTAGCCTCCCAAATTTATTGGCATAGACAAATGGGTGCTTCTGAGTATAGAGATGTCCTTGATTTAATTACTGAATGAATAAGTCAATTTAGAGCATGAACACATGATATAGATGATATATTAGTGTTGAGATAGTCAATCATATTAATTGTATCTAAGTAAATTGGTTGTAGTTATGTAATAAGCTTAATCATATGTTAAGTATTCAAAAAAAATCACAGTGTGAGGATCAAAAGTGAATGCAAAGTAAATCAAAAATACTTTTACCAGATTGTAAATACATTCATGAAACAGAGATAACATTTGAAATTTATTTTTCTTTAACACATCTTCCCCCTAGCTCTATATATTTCTGAAGGTTGTGAATTTATCTCTATTCCCTCAATAATTATGAATTCTTCTAGTTACACTACTTCAAAACAATAGTATCTTTCAGGAGCTCAAGTCATGTTCCTTTCAACTTCTCTTTGAGTTGTGGGAACCAATAGAATTCTTCAAAGAAAAGATCATGACTGAAGCATTTATGGAGTAAGTGTTCCCCTAAGAAATTCTTTTAGAATAGCTTCACTACCTACAAAGAAAGAACAAGTGCATCATTATAATAAAAACAAAAATTTTCCCATTTTCTTTGCCGTTTTCTTGTCCATACACTTTTCAATTATCTGAGAAGTTCTTTATCATAATCATTAAGGATTACTCAATGACTTAGAGGAATAATCTTTAAAGTATAC
Source organism: Nesogale talazaci (assembly GCA_004026705.1). NCBI lineage: Eukaryota > Metazoa > Chordata > Mammalia > Afrosoricida > Tenrecidae > Nesogale > Nesogale talazaci. Next base: position 16,484 of record PVJH01014606.1, on the reverse strand, counting down.
ATATATAATATATTACACACACACACACATATAATCTTGAAAAGACAGGTTTCCTTAACTTTCTGAATAGACATCTCTGTTTCAAATTCAACTAGCCCAAAATGTCCCCTTGAACAGTCCTGCTTTAATTGGACCTTACTTGTATTTGTAAAGCAAGACTTTTCCCTGATTATGATTTGTTTCATAAAATTGTCTTTATTAGTTTCCATCTTACTTAAAAAAAACTGATAGAAGGGCTGAGCTCTGGTGGAGTAGTGGTTGTGCACGGGCCTGCGGCCCACTGGGTTGGAGGTTCAATTCCAGCAGTGGGGCTGGACATCCTACTCCCACCACCAGAGAGCAGAGATGCCCCCCCCCAAAAAAAAAAGAAATGACAAAAAAAATTGATAGAAAGATCAGCTCTTTGGTTAACTAAATGTTTACCATGGTTTGGGCACTCATATACCTGGAAGCTTGCTGAGGTCAAGATGTTCACTTAAAATTGAGAGACTAACCTGTGAGCGATTCCAGCTTGACTAGCTATGGCATGCATCCATGGTGAGTCATGTCCTTGTTCAAGTACTCTCTGGAGGCCAGTCATGGTTGGTTCACTCATCACGATTACTTTCTGGATGTCAGCCATGGTTGGTTCACTCATCAGGTTCAACAGACTTTCCTCTCTTTTTCCATTTTCAAGGTCTTCTGAGCATTTCTTTTAACGCCTGATTCACTTAAAAATGTTTGTTCTATACAGGGCAGATGCTCACTAAGGTATAACAAAGCTTCAATACATTGGAAAGATGTCTGTTAGACAGTTTTCTTTTTTAAATTTGACATTAGCCTGACATAAAAACAGTACCCCCACCTCCTGCATATATGAACTAAAACCCTAGTAGCAAAGCTTTTTAATTTATTCTTGTATTGCTTTTGTCTAATAATCATGATGACAGAAATATATGACTTTCTACTCTTGCAAATGTCTGTGGTCCCAGACACCCACAGGGGATGGTCAGCACTTGTCTGTCAAGGTCTCCATGGATCAGAGACTAGTGAGGGGAGCGGGTATGAGTCTCTTGAGAGTCATCATATAGAGCATCGGTTCTCAACCTGTGGGTCACAACGAACCTTTCACAGGGGTCACCTGATTTATAGCAGAAGCAAAATTGTAGCTATGAAGTAGCAACAGAAATAATGTGGTGGTTGGGGGAGTCACCACAACATGAGGAACGCAGTTCAAGAATTGCAGCAATAGGAAGGATGAGAACCACTGATGTAGAGGGTAAAGTCTCTTAAAATGGTCTTGATATGGGGTCTGTTAGAGTCATTCTGTGTCTTTATATTCATTCAGTTATCCATCTAGTCAAGATGTAATCAAATGGAACTATTTGCATATAAAGTTTAGTACAGTATGTTGACAGTGTATCACAAATGTAGCTTGAGGAGGGACCACTTTGAAGAAGAATTTTATATCTGCTCTGGAATCACCACTGTGCTGGAGCCATGGATATAGAAGGAACTGTGGCTTCTTGACTTGTTCTTGGGCAAGCATTGCCATTGATCTCCACAATACTGATGGTCATAGACATGACACATCTAGCAAGGACACTAGAGTACCTCAAAATATGGAGGCACAAGTCTCCCAATTGAAGCCAAGACAGAGACAACTGAGTAGCAAATTCCTGGACTTGCTCCTGGAATGTACTTAGTGACTTACCATGATCCTTCTCGCCACGGTCTCCGCTGTGCTAATGGATTGCAAATTTTAGCTTCTATTTCTGTGCCATTTGATGGAAATTGTTTGATATTCTCCTGAAACAGGAAAAGGGTGAACTTTATTATGAGTGCCTACCTACCTAGAGGGTGCACCTCAAGTAAGCACCCTTGGTAAAAGATAAAAAGAACCACACTTCTATCAAAACCATTATTTTTATATGAAACAAGGAGTCGTGTTTGGACTCTCAGATATATCACTACTGGCTCTGGATCCTGCAGCTGACTTGCTCCTATCTAATCTCCGGGGCTCAGGACTTGAATTGCAGCCAATCATTTGACCTGATGTCAGCAGTGTCTGCATCCGAGGAGCTGAGGAGTAGCTTCCAGATGGACATCTGAATTTTGGATTTGGAATTTATCGTCATCCACCACCAAGTGAGAGATTACCTTAATGAATTGTGGATTCTGTGAGACTCTCCATGAAGTGCAAAATGTTGGGATGTGAGAGATTATATTAAGGATAGGTCGATAATAAAGGATAATCAAGCAGAAAACAAGCAGAAAAGTTGGAAGATCTTCAATCTATCCCTCATTGGGGTTCATTTTGTTTTCTATTTTCTAAAAGCAATTACTTTTGTACTTTCTTTGTGAGATATTTTCAAAATCTGATAGTTCTATATACACTTAGAATCTACTCTAACTTTGCAAAAACTTCATCTTGAAGCATCCTGCAATACAAGGGATGTTTTAGTATTGTGGATATGCATTGACTCTAGGATGTAGTCTGTTTTTTTTCTCCTCATTAGCTGTGTGTGTGTATGCACACATCTGAATATACTGTTGAATTTTCTATCCCTAACTATTTCATCTGAAAAAGTTGGATCATGGCACATGTCTATTAAGGTTATCATATTTAATTGCTTTAAAAATATATAGAATCTTCAAAGGAGTTTCAGTACAATAGGAAGCACTACAAGAAATCATTTACAATTTTTTCACTTTCAAAAGTAAATGAAGAGTTAATTATCAGTGTAGAAATGTATTAATGTGAATGCTCTCAGATTAATAATCTTCCTGACATTTGTTTTTGTACACATGTAGCTGAATGACTTTCAGATTATTTCTATCATAAGAAAATCCTTGTCAATCAAAAGTTCTGACGGAGAATGTCAGACCCTAACTCATACCTGCCACTTGCAGGTTTTTAGAACAGAAATTATTTAGTCAAACCTGTACACTAAGTGCCAATTTGTGGCTGACCACATGATGTATTCTGTAAGTTCTTTATTTCAAAGTCTCTGTGGTAGTTAGATTTTGTGTCAACTTGCACTTGTGTATGGATAGAGTCCAAACTCTCAATTAGGTCACAGCCCAATGATACCTACCTGGGAATAGGTCCTTTTCTGAAAAAGAGAGAGGATGAGAATTTCTCCTTCCTCTTTGCCCCCTCATCTTCCTGTTGCTGGGACACTCAATCTACCTCCAGGGATGGCCCATGTGGGTCACGAATCCTCCAGGGAGTCAAATACCAAAATGCCATATCCTGCCCTATTTCATTGACCTTGGATCCACTTGATTTTTCACTCGCAGGCCTGTGTTTCTCCTGATTCTCCAAACACATGTATTTTCATCACTGGTCAGCAGTTATGTGAGTCTGAAGGAGTCTGCTAACATTGGACCTATGGACTTGGCTGGGGTGCCTTACTGATATGAAAGTACTTTTTTGGGGGGTGGGCATCACTGTCTCTGGTGGTCGTGGGTGCTACCCGGTGCCGCTCCTGAGAGCCACCGCTGGATTTGAACCACTATGCCCACGGACTGCAGTCCCTCACTCAACCACTTATGCCACCAGGTATGAAAGTACCTCTTAATCCGAAGATATTTCCCAAACACATATGAATGTTACTGGTCTTATTTCTTTAAACTATCCAACCTAACCTGGCTAATTTCAAATTTTGACTTTTGCCTATATTTCCAGGAGACTTCCTGGGTAATACACATGATTAAGCATTAGAGCACTAGCAAAACATTTGGCAATTCAAACTCACCCAGAAACATCTTGGTAGACAGGCTTGGAAATCTGTGTCTGAAAAGTGTTTGGGGCACTTCTCATCAGGATACATAGGTTGACTGTGAGTCAGAATCCATTTGTCAGAAAATAACAGCCCTAGCATTTCCAGTAATCCTCTTCCTTTTACTTCCCAAATTGCAACAGATCAACCATTTTCTCATTCTTGCTCTGAGATCTGTGTTGCATTTCACTCTTATTTTGGAACAGATCTTTTGCCTTAAATATGAGGCAAACTTTAATACAATTTAGTCATGATAGATGATGAAACTTAAGTCCATAGGGCTTTTATCTTTGGACATATTTGTACCCTGACATCTTGAAAATATTATATTATGCAATTATCGGTACAAGCATTTTTAACAGCTTTTCCATTCCTGTAACATTTTAAACAGGATAGCAAGCTATTATCATCCTTGACAATTAGTGATCACTTACTCTGCATAAGGTGTTTTGAAAGCTGTTGTAAATACTGGGAGTTGTACCACAGCATCTTTGTCACTGAGAGGTTCTGAGTCTACTTGGGAAAGTAGCCCAAGTACATAAAACCCATCATGCCAAGGGAGATTTACTATGTGACTTATACGTGCTGCAGGTAATAGAGAGGAGAAAGTGGTGTGAAGGGTCTGGCAATCTCAGCAAGAGTGAGACAAACAGAGTGTGTGCATGAGCATTCTCTGGACGAGGGCAACAGAGAACGTATTTGAGGAGTTGGTGAGCATGGCCATGTCTGCAAGTCCATCAGTTGGTTAATTTGATCACAATGAAGAATGTTAATATGGAGTCATTTTTATGACTAGTAAAAACTAAAGCGCTCATGTTGAAAAGGGAAAAGAGCCCTTAAACAAAAACACGAATGATGAACTTTAGGTGCCTTTTGTTGCAAACAAATGTTTCTTCTGCATGACTATTTTAATGGGGACCTAATGTTCCAAGAACCCATTTGACTTTGGCTAGCTATTGGAGACAGCAAGCAAAGCATCTTTTGTTTATATGGTGCAGAAACCTAGAAAAAAAACAAAAACAAAATTTAAAGCAAAAACACACAGAATATTTGTCACCCAGAGAAGCAAGAAACTCAGGAGAGTCTGTGTGGTGAAATGGTCTGCGATGTGAAATGGTGCCAGCTTTCCAGAGGGCCTGAGCCGGAGGCAGGTTTGTCTCTCCTATATTATTATTGGATGCCATTGGATGCCCAATTAGAACAACTGCAAGTGACAGCCTAAAGCTGCTCCATAGGGTTTTCTTCACTCTAACCTTGACACATACAAATCATCGGTGTATTCTCCATCAGAATCAGTCCCTGGATGGGCTCAAACTGCCAGGGAAACAGTCAGCATCCCACACAATTAAAAGCACCAGTCCCCTTTCCTCTGCTTTGTTGAATTGAAAAGAACAACCACAAAAGCAACAACAGAAACTCAAAACCTTGTTGTGTCATGGAGATCTTTTTTCTTTTATCTCTTTCCTCTCAAAACGTTAAAGCTACTAGGTGAGTTTGGGGGATGATCAAAGCAAGAAGAATGTGGACATGGGAGATTTGAAAACTCCATGCTTACAGCCTGATGGAAAGTTCTGGTGTGTGATCACTAGACAGAATACCAAGACCTTGAATAGAATCAGCAGCCTTGACCCAGGGGAAGAGAGGTCAGTAAGGAAGTGTCTACTATATCACCTTACTATATGTTTTTTAATGACCAACCAGAAGAACCCCTTTCCCTCAAGCTTGCACCATGTTCACACTGCATATAGTCTTTCCTGTTGCTGCTGAACCATTAGTACTTCCTCAAACATACCCTGACAGCTGCAGACGTTTTCAGTAACAGTCTTACTTCCACATTCCCTCCCATCTGTCTACAGAGAGCTTAAATTTGATCCCTTGGGAAGAAGAAGAGGGAAAAAACATTCTACAAGAGGCAATTAGTGCACCTGTAGATATCTCGAAAAGTGGCAAGATTTTTATTAGCATATTTTCTTGTAGTTGTAGATTATGTTAAGAGTTGGACAATGGACATTGACATAGAAGTTTTGACACTCCTCTGGATGGGACTGCTAATATTTCATGTAAATTTATTTAAATTGTCAATCAATAGCATGAAAGTAGCAAAAATTGTCAACCATAAACACAGAAGTAAGTTATTCCTGTCAAACTATTATCACTATCTTATGCTAGTATTTCAATGTATATGCAATACATAAGAGGAACTGCCTTGTTTTTTTTCTTTTCAAAATATCTTTCAATTACAACAGATTTATAAAACATTAGAATTTATCTGTCTGTTATATGTCATCTGTTTTTTTTAATCAATTTTATAATTCTTCTTTCAACAGAGCACTCTTGAAAATTGTTAAGCGGCTTAAGGAGATTATTCCAAAAATCATTATGCTCTTACAACATTATCATAGTAGGATTCATAGGACTACGCTAATATAGGAGAAATAAAAATATGAATAGGGCTATAGAATATTTCATAGATTAGCAGTCTTGAATCTTTAGAATCTTAAAGCCACTTAATGCAATTTTCTTTCTGGTTATGGGAACTAGGTGTAACAAAGGCTTACAAAACCTGAATTAATTCCTTTGTCACTGAGCCTGAAGAAAATGCCAGTTTTCTTGATGCCAACTTCAGTATTCTTTACACAAAACTTTTTTTAGATGTACTTTTGTCACCTGAGTTATATATCATTATCTTAAATAATCCAATTATTTCATTTTTCTCTAACTAAATAAAAATCTTTGAAACAGAATGACTTGTGTGTTAGTATATCAAGGCATATCCAATACATAAGAGGACCTACTTTGTATATTCCTTACAAATATCAATAAAAGACTGGAGTCTGGCCTTTTCAGTGACTTGTGGGCACTGCTAAATATTTGGAAGAGTTGTTATATAATGGCTACCCAATAATGTAAGATACAAGATAGTTTGGGTTCTTAATTAGAAGATGAGTTACACCGTGTCTCAATGTTTATTGAGCCTGTTTAATATGTTCTTCCTCTTTGGCTTTTAAAACCATCTGGGTATTAAACATCTTAATCACAATAAAAATCTCCAAAGCAACCCTTTAACGCTGAGCCAATTTCAACTCCTATAGAAACCCAATGCTACTGAGTCAATGCCTTCTCATGCACACCATCCACAAGGGTTCCAGTGCTGACCTCTTCACAGGAGCAGAGGACCTCACCTGCTGCCCATGCAGTTTCTGGTGAGCAGAAGCTGCCATATTTGCAGTTAGAAGTCCAACACTCATGCAGTAGTGCCATGAGAGTTCGATTCCAACTCACATTGATACCATAATAATAAATTGTGAAAATTAAAAATTGGAATACAGTATAAAACAAGTATATAAAAATACTGTAAGGATAAAATGTGTATAGATATATAGAGTTATAAAGTTGAAAAGGACAAATGCAGTCACCATATCTTAAATTGTTAGACCTAAAGAAAGAAATCAAGCTTTGAGTTGCGATATTAAAAGATTTGATGGGAAAAATGTTTAATGATCAAGAAGCCTCAAAAAAGGATGAAAAGAATACACAAAAATGAGCTGACATTTAACCATTTCAAAAGATAGCATGTAAATAAGAACCAATTGTATTGAAAGAGAAAGTTCAAAGTTCCACTGAAAGTTGTCAAAAAACAAAGCTCTAGAAATTGGTGGAATACTAGTTCAAATGTTTCAACAAGTTGATGAAGAATTCACAGTCTATGCCGGGAAATTTGGAAGCTAGCTTTTTGAACAACTGCCTGAATGAGATCCATATTTATGCCCATTCCAGTAAAGATGACCTAAGAGAATGCTCATATTATAGAAAAATATTATGAGTATCACATGATGATAAAATTATCATGGTAACCTTCCAACACAGATGCAGTAGTACGTTGACAGGAAGCTGCCTGGGACTTAAGTCAAATTCAGAAGATAATGCAGCTCATGGGCTATCACTGCTGATGTCAGATGGATCTTGGATCAACACAGAGACTAGCAGAACATTATATAACTGCATTTTATTGACTACAAAATCATACAACTGTGTGGGTCATACAAAACTGTGGATAGACTTCAGAATAATGGGCTTCCAGAACACTTCATTGTGCTTATGTTGAATCTATACATGGATCAAGAGGAAATTTGGAACAGAACAAGGGAATACTCTGTGACTTAAAACCGGGTAAGGTGTGTGTCAGGTTTGTATTCTTCTACCATATGTATTCAATCTGTATGCAGAGAAACTGAATTATATGAAGAAATTCTTTATCAACATTGGAGGAAGGTTTTTAAGAACCTGCTATATGTTGATGATGTGACCTTGCTCACTGAAAGTGAAGAGGACTTAAAGCCTTTCTTGATGAGATCAAAGATTGTAGTCTTCAATGTGGATTACAACCCAATGCACAGAAAATCAAAGAACTATAGAATCAATAGTCAACATCATGACAATTGGAGAAAACATGATGATGTCAAGGTTTTTGTCTACTTTGGATTTACAAACAATGCTCACGGAAGCAGCAGTTGAGAGACCAAAAGCTTTGCACTGGGTATTATGCTATACAAGACCTCTTTAAAGTGTTAAAAAATCAAAGAGCTAACTTTGAGGACTAAAATGTGCCCATCTCAAACCTTAGTACTTTCAATTGCCTCATATATATTTGGAAGTTGGAAATTGAAAGTCACAAAGAATAAGCAATCCATTGCAATTATGGTAATGGAAAAGAGTAATGGAATTACCATAGACTGCCAACAGAACAAGCAGTTCTGTTTTAGAAGTATAGCCAGAATGCTCCTTAGAAGTAAGTATGAAGAGAGATAGTCTCATGTACTTTGAACATGCTGTTGAGAGAGACCAGTCCTTGGAGAAGGACCTGATGTTTGGTAAAGTAGAAGGTCAGCACAAAAGAGGAAGAGCTTTAAGGAGATGGGTTGACACAATGGCTAAAATGATGGGTTCAAACACAGTAATAGTTTGAGGACAATTGTGTGAATCACACCATGCATCGCTCTGCTGTACATAGACTCACTATGAGCTGTAGCCAACTTGATGGCATCTAAGAATAGCAACAACAAAAATGAAATGTAACTGTCATTCTATCTTTGGAAAATATTTTGCCATAATTTCACCATATGAATGAATACTTTCTTTCCTTCAAATATAAATGAACAGCTCATATGTAAAGTCTATTAGGGAAGCAGTTGTATCCTTTCAATTGGATGATTGTATTTTGTTGAAAGAAATCCTTCTGTAGTTACCTTATAAAATTCCTACATAGAAACCAGAATTAATATCTCTTTGTGCTCATCCTTTTCTCCATGCTTTATATGTATTAGTTCACTGAAGAATAACTTGGGGACATGTCTGACTCCTCTGACTATACTAAGGAGGAAGTGAAGAAAACTCCACATCAGCCTAGGCCAATTGCTACAGAACACAAATAAGAAAGTACTCTGAGGTCATTTCCCCCATTGACATCAGAAGCTGGATTTATTGTGATGGCTCCATCATCAGGGAAGCCAAGGTTCTTAAAGAGAAAAGACAGATGGAGCCTAGAATTAAAACTTGGAATCTTAGATAGCTAATTGGATTCTTCTTACATTGATGTCTGAAAGGAATACAATAGATATTAAACTGCAGCTGAGAGGAAAGGAGGCACCTTTTGGAGTGGCTTGGGGGCAAAATGCAACTTAGCTGAGCAAGATGATTGATGCTGCCAGCCCTGCTGAACCACTCTGCCAGAGGCCCCACATCATATGCATATGAATGGAGTAATCCTGGGGGAGGGGAAAGAACATTCAAGGGGCCATTTTAAAGGATCATCTATTTGGGATTGCTTGATTAGCTGACTATGCTATAGAGATTAGTGTCTCAGTGTCCACAGTTTGAAACCACCTGCTGCTCCAGGGAGGAGAGATGAAACTGTCTCATAAAAATGGACAGTCTTGGGAAATGACACTCTGTCGTTAGAAGTGCTATGAATAAAATTGACTCAATAACAGTGAAAGAGAGAGTGTGTGTGACATACATGTGTGATAAAAATAAATATAGGAAATTATGCTTTTAGTGTATAAACCCTCATTCAGAATATACTTGATTGATTCGGCTAATAGGGGAATTAGAAATTTGCCCAAAAGAACTATGCCTCTAATTCTTAAGCCCATGTAGAAAATGGAGGCTTAAATAGAAGCTTCAACCCCTTCTAAAACTCTTAGCAACAAAGGATTCACATTTGATCCAGCCAGAACAGTTGAGAAAATAGGAGATTTCGTTTTTGAAGGATTGACTTGTAAAAAATAGGGCTAACTTTTTAATTTGGGCAAGTTCCTTGCCTTTGGGTGTACCTAGGTTGGAACATCTGTGTCTATCAGAGGGGGAAAAAAACAAAAACAAAAAACACCACTCTAGAACTGAATATTAAATGATACTCAACAAAAGATTGGTATGACAACTATGTGGACAATCTAGGCCCACTTGTTGAGAGGAAGTCGCAGAAATGCAGCAATGAAGAGATTGACTGAATTTAGACACGTTCCATCAGCACTCTTTAGCCTCTACAGAGGCTAGATAAGAAGAACAAGATGGTCTGAAGTTCAGAGCTGTGCACATCCTAAACCTGGAACGTCAGACTTAACCCACAAGGGCTAGAGCTGATGAAAGTGTCTGAAAAGGTCAGGTAGTCTGAAGTGCAATGAGATTGTAAACTCTCCAGCTGGCCCTGGTACACGTTTGATCCAACTTGGATGGTTAGGGCTGAATTGACCAGAACCGGATCAAGAGAAAAGAAAAAATATGTTACTGTGAGCTTGTCTATATTGCTGCAACTTGCTGGCTAGCTTGGCACTGTACATTTCTCATGGATGCAGATGTCCATTGGAAATAAAGAACTTTCTCAACAAAGAACATGCTTATTTCCCCTGAGTGCTGAATTGGACAGCAAGGATAATTTAGAAATTGGATATCTAAAACAAAGGGTGAACAAGGCACAAAGTCACTAGCTTCAAAAGATCTTACATGTGTTGTCTCAAAATGGAAGGCATTCTGCCTTATGGTGTGCTTGTGCTTTATGTTTCTCTCATGCTGCCATATTTCCACAGACAAGTCTGGTCCTCCCACTTTTTATAGTGAGATTACCCTCTCCCTGCTTCTGATGGCTCACTTACATCCAGAATAATAGCAAAGCAGAGCAATTCCATCCTTAGAATCCTACTCATCCTCCCATCCAGTCTTTTGAAAGAAGTTACAATGACTATTGATAGAAGAACCAAACCAAGAGATTTCACCTCACTGCTGGAATGCAATCAATATTTGTTTTTGTTGGAGACTGGGACAAAGGAAACAACAAATTTCTCACCCACATCCTCATATTCCTTCTTCCTTTCAGTGCCATATGAAAAGTTTGAACCAGTTAAAAGTGAAAGAAGTATATCCCTAGATATTTCAATTTGTGCTTGGCTATTATAAAGGGTACTACCTTTTTAATTGCCTCTTCTGTGATCTTGTCTTATGTGTATAGCAGTCTGATATACTCCTGTTTCTTAATCTTGTATTCTGCCACTCTGCCATATTCCTCAATTGCTTCCAAAACTCCACTTGTGGAGATTTGATGTCGAAAATCATACCATCTGAGTATATTGATAGTTTTGCCTCTAGGGATATACCTGACCTAAAAAACAAAAGAATTGTACAAGGAAAACTATAGAACACTATTACAAGAAACCAAGAGTGACATCAACAAATGTAAGAAAATCCCATGTTCTTGGATTGGAAGACTCAATATAGTAAAGATATCAGTTCTGCCCAAGGCACTGTATAAGTTTAATGTTATCCCAATGCAAACACCACCATCCTTCTTCAAAGAATTGAAAGAAACTGATAACCAAGTTCATATGGAGAGAAAAGGAGCCCAGAATTAGCAGAGAACTCCTTAAGAATGAGGACAAAGTGGGGGCAGTGTGAGCCGGTTGGGGGGAGGGGAGCTTGCCCTACTTGACTTTAGCACATATTACACGGCCACAGAGGTAAAAAAAAAAAAAAGTTTGGTACTGATATAATGACAGATATTCAGACAAATGGAAAATAGCTGAAGACTCAAAAATAAAAATATCAGCAACAGACAACTGATTCTTGATAAGAGCCCAAAAAATATCTTATGGGAAACAAATGCCCTCTTTAACAAGTGGTGCTGAAAAAAATGGATATCTACCTAAATGTATATATATCTAAATATGAAGCAAAACTTTTACCTCACTCTATGCACAACACCTTTACCTCACTCCATGCTAAAAGTGGATCACAGAACTCAAAGTATAACCCTAGACTCTTAGGGCCATCAATGAGGGATTTGGGACCAACCTGAGACCTTTGGCACAGGGATTACATAAACTATGAGAAATAGGGAAGGACACAAACACAGAGGAGGCACAAATAGACAACTGGGATATATTAAAGATAAAATATGTGGTACATCGAAATAATTCACCAAGAGTGTAATTAGAGAACCCACAGACTGGGAAAATATCTTTAGCAATGAAACATCAGACAAAGGCCTTTTTACTAAAATTGATAATACTCCGCTATCTTACAGTAAGATAGCCCATTGAGGAGGTGGACAAATGACCTGAACAGAAGGTTCACTGGGCCAGAAATCTGAATGGCCAATAAAAATATGAGAAAATGACCATTATCCATAAAAGAAAGGCAGATTAAAACAACAATGAGATACCACCTAACACCCTCACAGAAAACCCAATTAGAAAAAATCAGAAAATAGCAAGTGTTGGATGTGCTGTGGTAAGATTGAAATTCTCACCCACTGATGGTGGACTTGTAGGTATGTACAGCCATTGTGGAAATTAATTTGATGATATCTAAAACATATGGAGATTGAGCTACCATATAACCCAGCAATCCTCCTACTAGACATATATTCAGAAGAGGCAAGAAACAAATTTTGGACAGACATCTGTGCTTCAGTGTCCATTGCAGTAAAGTTTACCATTACAAGGAGTTGGAAACAACCCGAATTTCCATCAAAAGATTAATGGATCAAAAAAATGTGTTACATACATACAATGGAGTATTACACATCCCCAAAATGAGAACTGGAGGAAATCATGCTAAGTGAAGTAAGTTAAGTAAAAAAGGACAAGCACAACATGAGTCCACTGAGATAAACTTTTCAAAAATGGGGCGTAGGGGTAAAGCTATTAAAAATGTTCATCCCTGAGGTGAGGTTCAGAACTATGGCTGGGCCCAAACTTTATCCAGGGGTACATAGGACAACCAACTAAATGAGAGGGAAAAAGAGTGAGATAAAAGGACATGGGTAGTGGGGGAGCAGAAACCTAATCCACTCAAAGGGAAGGTGTTTATATCTTCACAGGAGAAAGAGGAAGAGACCAGGCTCCAACCTGATGTACCAAGATGTGAGTACAATATACTGGTATGTGCCGGGAAACAATGGAGAGGTCTTCAGGGTCAGCCACAATCCTGTCTGTGTGGACAGCCCCTCCCCTTCAGAAAAGTTCATTTCAGAGGACAGCCCTGGTGCTAGAGCTTGGGGAGGAGGTGCATCAGATTAGAACACACAAGAGAAATACAAAGGGATGGAGAAGGAGTAAATGTCATCCTGCCCCACCAAACCCCGAGGAAGGTGTTCCTACTTGGAGCAGACAATGCACGGGGAGGACTGTAGAACTGACCCCACCTAGGGACACAGTATCCCTCACTGAACCATGGCACTGTGGGGGACAGTATTGGAAACACAGTGTGGGAATTGTTCATAGTCTGCCCCATCATACTGGGGTGAGGCACTGAGGGCATGTAGCAGGGCAGCAGAGCAGCAGGGGGAGCAGAGTGATGCAATCCTGGAGGAATAGCAAAAATTGTCTTAGGAGATACCCGTGAAGGCCAACAAACAGACCTCAAAGCCTTATAGGCTTTTCCATTTTTGTCAATGGCATTCTTTTTTGTTATTGTTATTTGGTTCTTGCTTTCTGCTGCCTTTGTTATTGTTTTGGTAGTTTTGACTTCTTTTGATGTTTTATTTTGACTTTGCCTGACTTGTGCACTTATTAATATATCTGCATATCTATCTAGATAAGTGGTGGGATAAATAATTCATAAGTGAAAAGAATAGGATGGATGATTCTGAAGGACATGGGAGAGGGGGAGGTGGGAGGAAGGAAATGGGGTGGAACCAACCCAAGAATGAGATAACAATGAAGTGACCTAAAATCAATGAAAGGAAGGTCTTAGGATGCCTGATGGGACTTGATCCAGGGCAATGTAGCAGTGAGGAATTAATGAACTTGAATGAAGGCCAAAAAAGATTGTGGGACAGAAGGGAAGTAAAAAGGAAATAGAGGAAAGGATTGGGGGGCAATGTACATTTATAAAGGCCAAATACAGGTGCATGTGTACATATATATGTATATGACAGAAAGAGGAATAGACTTATGTACTCATATCTTTTTTTTCAAATGACTTTATTGGGGTCTCTTACAGCTCTTATAAAATTCAATACATCATTTGTATCAAGCATGTTTTCACATATGTTGCCATATTCATTTCCAAATATTTTCTGCTTGAGCCCTTGGCATAAACTCCTCTTTCTCCCTCCTTTTTTTAAAATCATTTCATTGGGGGCTCATACAACTTCCATCATGATCAATACATGCATCATTTGTATGGAGGCCACATTTGCACACTTGTGGCCATCATCACTCTCAAAGCATCCTCTCTCCACTTAGGACCCCAGTACCAGCTCCCCATATTTCCGTTCCTTCCCCACCCTTCCCCATGAACTTTTAAAATTGTACAAATTGTTATTAATTTTTCATATCGTACACTGTCCAATGTGTCCCTTCACTCACTTCCCTGTTTTCTGTACTCCAGAGAGGAGGTTATATGTAGATCCCTGCAATTGGTTCCCCCTTTCTATTCCACCATCCCTCCACCCTCCCAATATCACCACTACAACCACTGGTCCTGAGGGTTCATCTATCCTAAATCCCCCATGTTTCTGACTCGAGTGTACACCACCTAATCTAGCTAGATTTATTGGGATCATGAAAGTGGATGGAAGGAAGCATTTGAGAACTAGAAGAAAGTTGTACATTTCATTGTTACTATATTGTACCCTGACTGGCTCATCTTTTCTCTGCACCCCCTTTGCACCCCCTTCACCTATCGCTTCACCTATCGATGTGCTTTTGGTCCCCAATCTGTACTCCCCCTCATCTATAATGGCTTAATTTTTAGTTTTTTGATGCCTGACACCAGATTCTTCAACACCTTGTAGTCACACAGGCTAGTGTGCTTCTTTCATGTGGGTTTTGTTTGCTTCTGAGCTGAATAGTCGCTTGTTTACTCAAACCTTTAAGACCGCAGACACAATATCTTTTGCTAGCCAGGCACCATCAGCTTTCTTCACCACATTTGCTTATGCACACATTTGTCTTCAGTGATCGTGTTGGGATGGTGAGCATCATGGAATGCCAATTTAATAGAACTAAATGTTCTAGCACTGAGGGAGTACTTGAGTGGAGATCCAATACCCATCTGCTGGTCCTACTAATAACCCTATAAGTACATGCTCATTGATCTATTTTCCCATAGGCATATATAAATATATGCACCTGGCCAACCAAGCCTTTAAATGATATTCTCACTCAGAACAGCTAATGAACAGACAGAATCATATGGCCAGCTCCCTTATGAAATGTGGCTACCCTTGCTGATCCAAGGCCTTTCAGGATCACCAATGGAGAAACAAAGTCAGGATTATACCCTGTCTGACCCAATCACATCATGGCAAAACACTAAGGGTGTGCAACAGAGCATGGAGTTCCAGATGGAGTGCCAAGGATATACTTTGAGGCCAGAGTGTGACACCCCATCTGACTCAACCAGGGGGCACTCCTGGAGATCAACAAACAGACCTTGAACTATTTACAGGTTTTTATATTATTGTTATTATTTTTATTTTTTACATATATATATATGACATTGGGTCTTTTTGTTGTTGTCATTATTTTACTTTCTTTGGTTGCTTCATTTTAGGATGCCTTTTTTTGGTACATAATGTAACCTCTGCAGGTCCACTAGATAAGAGAAGCTGGATGAACAGTTTGGAGATGAAGACAATGGGAATGATGATTCAGGTCGGGGGTGGGGGGAAGAGGGGACATGGGAGTAGCGGAGTTGGGGCAAAGAAGGTGGTGTTGACCAGCCCAGGGATAATGGTATAACAACTGATTCAAAATCAGTGACAAGGTGGGTGTGAGAAGTCAGACAGGGATTGATCAAGAGTAATGTAACAGAGAGAAAATACTGAAACCCAAATGGAGGCTCAGCATGATAGAGAGATATGATGAAAGTAAAAGAAAATAGAGGAAAGAACAGGGGGGGTAAAGGATCTTTGTAGAGTTTTAATTAAAGGCATGTATATAGGTGCACATATTTATATAGGATGGAGGGGAATGTAGTCATATCTAGATGCTAAGAATTAAGGTTACAGATGGACATTGGACCTCAGCTCAAATACTTCCTCAACACAAGAACACATTGTTCTAACAATCTTGTAATCTGTGATGCTCACCTTCCTGATATGATTGCTGAAGACAATATAGGTGCCTAAGCAAAATTGGTCAAGAAAACTGATGATGCCTGGCTATTTAGCATCTGAAGTCATAAAGACTTGAGAGAAAAAAGCAGCCATCTAACTCA
>PVJH01014605.1:0-56345 GCA_004026705.1 Nesogale talazaci | reverse complement strand
TATCGGTCAGATTTGATTTGATGGCAGTGGAGACATAGACACACCTGTCTGTAAGTGGATTTTCTGAATGCTCTTTTCATGTTATGAAATAGCCTTTGTATTTAACAGTTTTATTATCAATACTTGCAACTAACCTTTATGATACACTTATCATTGTCCTGCTTGGTAATTATTGGACTACTGGCTGTAAGGTTGTGAAGCATCTCGTTCTCACACTGCCCTTGAATTGATTCCAAGTCCTAGGGACCCACGAGGACAGGGTACAAATATCCCCATGGTTTGCCAAGACTGACTCTTTTTTTTCTTTTTGGGCATCACTGCCTCTGGTGGTCGTGGGCACTACCCAGTGCCGCTCCTGAGAGCCGCCGCTGGATTTGAACCACCAAGCCCGCGGGCCACAGTCCCGCACTCAACCACTTAAGCCATCGGGGCTCTGCCCAAGACTGACTCTTTATAGGAGATACAAACCTTTTTCTCCTACGAGGTGGCTCTTGGTTTCAAATTACTGACTGTGCAGTTGGTGGCTCAACTGTAACTATTATGCTACCAGGATCCCCTCTCCCCACTCTTTTTTAAAATCATCTTCTTGGGGCTCGTACAATTCTTATCACAATCCATCCATCTATCATTGTACATTTGTTACCATCATAATTTTCAATACATTTTGCTTTCTACTTGAGCCCTTGGTATCAGCTCCTCATTTCCCCCCTCTCTCCTTCACCCTTCCTCATTCACGAACCTTTGATAATTTATAAATTATTATTATTTCATGTCTTACATTGTCTGATGTCTCCCTTCACCCACTTTTCTGTTGTCTGCCCCCTGGGAGGGGGTTATGTGTAGATCATTGTGATTGGTTTCCCTTTTCTCCCCCCACCGTCCCCTTTCCCTCTTGGTATTGCTGCTCTCAATGTTGGTTCTGAGCGATTTATAGATCCCTGTGTTCCCAGCTCTTATCTTTACCTGTGTACATGCTCTGGTCTAGGTGGATTTGAAGGTAGAATTGGGGTCATGATAGTGGGGGGGGGTGTTGTGTATTAAAGAACTCTAGAGGAAAGTTGTGTGTTTCATCGGTGCTTTCTGTACCCTGACTGGTTCATCTCTTCCTTATGACCCTTGTGTAAGGGGATGTCCAGTTGTCTACAGATGGGCTTCGGGTCTCTACTCCTCACTTCCTCTCATTCACAATGATAGCGTTCTTTTTTGTTCTGGGTCTTAGATGCTCGATACCGGATCCCATTGACACCTCATGATCACACAGGCTGGTTTGCTTCTTCATTGTGGGCTTTGTTGCTTCTCAGCTAGATGACTGCTTATTTATTTTCAAACCTTTAAGACCCCAGATGCTACCTCTTTTTGTAGGCAGGCAACATCAGCTTTCTTCATCACATTTGCTTGTGTACCCACTTTGTCTTCCCAGGACCCCTCTTGATGATACCTAGGTACAGAGAATTTTGCATAACCTTCCCTAAGACACAGTGACTAAACCCCTGGGTGGGTCCCAGTCCAAGCCATCTGGCCCTTAACTACTAGCTATGGTGAACATTTAGGTTGCTTCTAGTTTTCCCTTTTATAATTAACACTGCCACAATGATCCTACATGTCCTTCCCTCACACGTATTTAGGATTATGTGTTTGGCATAGCAGAATAGTGGATTCTAAAGATGATCATTTAAGAAGGAAGCATTTGGTAACGAGCAGTGGACCTGCATGTTCCAGTGCACGTGGCAGATGGAAGCTAGAAATGATGTTCCTATGATTTCACTTACCTTGGTTGCTGATGCTGGCGGTTAATGAGGGAAGAAGGTACACAACATATCCTTTGGATAGCTTATTGGAATTGAATGATAAAGATGTCTTGGTTTTAAGAACCATGTCATTTTATTTTTCATCATGTCTAAATTAAGAATTTTTGGAGGTAACCAATATGCACATTTAATGTGGTTGTGTTCATTCTTCCTTTTTCCCCCTTTTCCTGATGAGTTGTTTTAAAATCCTAGTTGTACTCATAAATTTTTGATGCCTTAGAATCACTGGGATACAGTCGTGTGTAATAACTTTCAAAGTCAGCAAAGAAGAATAAAAAGAAAAAAGGAATAGAGTTAGTAAAACATTTTGTCTCCCCACAAACAAACAAACAAACAAACAAACAAACAAACAAACAAACATTTTGTCTTCCAGATATACAGTCTCCTGATGCTGAGTATGTCGATCTGCTCCTCAATCCTGAGCGCTACACAGGTTACAAGGGGCCAGACGCTTGGAAGATATGGAACGTCATCTATGAAGAAAACTGTTTCAAGTATGTATTCTTTTCATCCATAGATTCCTGTAAGATGTTTCAATTTCTCCATATAATTATATGAACAAAATTATAGTGATGATAGATTATCGACGAAATTTACACTATTCACGCATGTTTGTGGACACAGAAACATACTGAATCAGTAACCCAATTCAATTCTGTTTTGACTAAAACTTTAGAAATGAATTCCAACATTTGAAATATGGAGAATTTTAAACCTTTAAAATATGGAGAATCTTAAACCTTTAGTGGAGTATCATACTCACTCAGCTTCCTTTCCTAAACATACCGAATCACTAACTCAATTCAATTCTGATTTAACTAACTCCAGAAATGAATTTCAACAAATCTTTCTTCTTTAAAATATGGAAATCTTAAACCTTTTGTGGAGTATCATACTCACTCAGCTTCCATTCCATGAGTGGATTATAGAACCTTATTTTATGGACAAGCTAACCCAGAGCCAGAGAGGTTTATAGAATTTCCAATGTTCATGCACCATATTTTTAAACCAAACATACATTACACATCACATCTTAAAAATTATAGTTTGTGGGCTGAGCCCAAGTGGTGTAGTGGTTGTGCGCGGGACTGCAGCCCACTGGGATGGAGGTTCAGTTCCAGCAGTGGGGCTGGGCTGCCACCACCAGAGAGCAGTGATGCCCCCAAAACAAAAAAACAAAAAACAAAAAAAAATTATAGTTTGCGTCAAGGCATGCATTACTATCTTTGTCTCCTTTTTCTTTTGCTCACGTCTGATCTCCCCCAGTCACCACTTATCTGCCAGGTTGTCTTACTGTAGAGGCTTGTGTGTTGTTATAGACCTGGAAGCTCTGTCATGGGAATTTCAAAGACCATCAAGGTCACTTAAGGTGAACAGGTTTCCACAGAGCTTCCAGACTAAGAATAAACTACAAAGAAGGAATAGGTTATACTTCCTGAGGACTTAACCACTGAACCCCTCATGAATAGCAGCAGAATGCTGTCAGATACAGTGCTAGAGGATAAGCCCCTTAGGTCAGATGGCGCTCACAATGGGTGGCGGGAAAGCTGCCTTCTCAAAGCAGAGCCAGCAAGGACGATGTGAACTGAGGAAAGCCTTGAGGTGCAAAGCCTTTGGAACCTTCATTTCCTGATGAGGCATAGCTCAAAATAAGAAGAAACAGCTGAAAAAAATCTATTAGTAATTGGAACTTGGAATGTATGAAGTATGGATCTAGCAAAATCAGAAGTCATCAAAATGAAATGGACCACATAAAGATTGATATCTTAGGCATTAGTGAGCTGAAATAGACTGGCTGGCATTACCAGGCATGACAAATTCAAGAGGAATGGCGTCGCATCAAAAAGGACATTTCAAGATCTATCTTGATATATAATGCTGCCTGTAATAGAGTAATATCTATCTGCATGTAAGGAGATCCCATCGGCACAATTATTATGCAAATTTATGCACCAATCACTGAATCTCTCACCTAAATTTACTGCCATCAAGTTGATTCTAATTCATAATGATCTGGCAGGACAGAGTAGAACTGCCTCTGTGGGTCTCTGAGAAAGGAACTCTTTACAGAAGTAGGAAGACTCATCTGTCTCCCTCAGAGTGGCAGGTGGTTTCAAACTGTTAACCTTGTAGTTAGCGAGTCAGCATGTCATCGCTCTGCCACCAGGACTCCTTGCTTTTTCTTTGGGGGGGGGGGCATCACTGCTCTCTGGTGATGGGAGTAGGAGGCCCAGCCCCGCTGCTGGAATTGAACCTCCGTCCCAGTGGGCCGCAGTCCCGCGCACAACCACTACGCCACCGGGGTTCAGCCCAGGACTCCTTACTAAAACTAGTGTGGAAGAAATGGAAGAATTCTACCAGCTTCTTCAGTATGAATTTGATTAAACATGCAGTCAAGATGCATTGATAGTTATTGAAGATTGGAATTCATAAGTTGGAAATAAAGAGGTCGTATTTGGAAACTCGGGTATCGTTGATAGGTATGAAGCTGGAGAACGCATGTCGAGTTTTACAAGACCAATGACTTCTTCTCTGCACATGTTTTCAACAACATAAATGAGGACTGCATATGTGGTCTTCTTCATAGGGGATACACAGACATTAAATTGACTACATCTGTGGGAGAGATGATGGAGATGTTGAATATCAGCAGCCAAAACAAGACTAGGGGCTGACTATGGAACAGACTGTCATTTGCTCACATCTAAGTTCAAATTGAATTAAATTACAAGTCCACATGAGAGAGCCAGAATATGACCTTGACTATCTTCCACTTAAATTATGAGAACATCTCAGATGAATAGATTTGCTACATTGAACACTACCGCCAGAAGACCTGACAGACTGTGAGGAACCTAAAGATCGCAATACACAAAGAAAGCGGAAGAACATGAGACAGGACAGAAAGTAGAGGCCAAAGTGGATGTCCGAAGATTTCCTGAAACTGGCTTTTCATTCCAGAGTAGCGAAGGCAAATGGAATCCATGATGAAATAGAAGAAAACTTGCTCCCATCACGTCAGTTCTGATTCTTTGGACAAAATACTGAACCATGCAGTATGTTGGAGAGACTGTACAGAGTCACTCTATGAACAAGAGATGCTTGGCACCCCACCACTTCGAGAGAGAGCACAACACCAGGGCCTAGTGGTACTGAAGGTACCCGAAAGCAAAGCTTCAGCTATTGACGGCATGCCATTTGAATTGTTTCAACGTTCTGAGGAAGCACTGGAAGCGCTCACTAGTCTATTTAAGAAGTTTGGAAGATAGGTTATCTGGCCAATTAACTGAATGAGATCCATATTTCTCCCATTCCAAAGAAAAGTGACTCTCTAGAATGTGGGAATTATTGAACAGTATGATTAATACTCCATGCAAGTAAAATATTGCTGAAGATCCTTCAGTAACAGTTGCAGCAGTATATGGACAAGGAGCTTCCAGAAGTGCAGGCTGGATTCAGAAGAGAACAAAAGGATACAAGGAACAAGAGGTATCTCTGTTGATGTCAGATGGATCTTGGCTGAAAGTGGAGAATACCAGAAGGATGTTTACTGGTGTCTTATTGATCATACAAAGGCATTCCACTGTGCCAGTGGTTCTTAACCTTCCCAATGCTGTGACCCTTTAATCCAGTTTCTCATGTGGTGGTGACCCCCCAACCATCAAATTATTTTTGTTGCTACTGTCATTTTTATACATTATATACAGTGATGACTGTCATTTTGCTACTATTATGATTCGAGCGATCCCTGTGAAAGGGTCCATTTGACCCCCCCAATGGGGTCACGACCCACAGGTTGAGAACCGCTGCACCGTGTGGATCAAAACAAACTATGGGTAGTCTTGAAAAGGACAGGAATTCCAGAACACTTAATTGTGCTCATGCAGAACCTTAACATTCGTCAAGAGGCAGTTGTGTGAACAGAATAAAGGAACACTACATGGTTTAAAATCAAGAAAAGCATTTGGCTCTACTGACATTTTGAAGAGACTTTTATTTTTTAAAAAAATGTGGCCTAAAACAAAGCAACTGAAATGTTTGTTAGATTTGTTTAAAGTTATAACTGATTTCCATAATTGTTCTAACAATGTAAACAATGTGTGAAGAAGTTAATGTGTTATATTTAGTGTGTTGAACTATAGCATGCATATTGTTTTTTATCACATGTACAAAATTGAAAGCTCTAAGTTATGGTCATTAAAACCATACCTCCACGTTGCTAATTCTAATACATACTTTTTTGAGAATTTAAAAATATTATAGTGACTTAATCACTCTCCAGTGGACTTCTGGGTTTTCTCCTTATGTTATTGTTATGAATTTCCTTTTTATTTAAATCATCACCTCAGAGGGCGCACCACAAAACAAAACAAAACAAACCTCCCCCCCACCCCCCAAAAAAAATCATCACACACCTGATGGCCACAAGGAAAACTGATAAACCTAAAATTACCTAAGTGGAACATAATCTACCCACACAATTTTTTGCCCCTTTTCAATTGTAATGCCTGTGTTGGATAATTACTTATTTGCTTGCCTTTCAATTTTGGGTTCATCCTGTGTCATGTGCTTGTGTGCTCGTTGATTCTAGGAAAGGAACTTGGCTCGTATTTGTCCCTCTTGTTGGAAGAAGTAATTAGGAAATGACCTTCTGGCTGCGACTGGGGACAGATTAGGAGCCATCATCTCTAAGTAAACAACAGCCACTCTCCCTCAAAGCGATTAGAGATAGTGAAATACTTCTAAATCTCAGTAAGACAATTTGATTTTGGATGGCAGGAAGCAACTTTTAGAGATAATTTCACTTTTACTTAAATAATGATAATGTGATTTGTAGGTTGGGTACCGTATTTTAGACTGTGTTCTTTTATTTCTAGGCCACAGACAATTAAAAGGCCTTTGAATCCTTTAGCATCTCGTCAAGGTGAGTTAATTGTTTGTGCCGTTATGTTATTTATCAGACAGTACGCTTCCATTGGAAGAAAGAGAAAGGCAATTAAAAGGTCTGCAAAAAACATTTGAGTTGATAGAACTCACAGCTCTGTTTCCACAAAATAATTTGTGTCATTCTTACAGTAAAATAGTTATTTAAAATATACTGCAAAATGAGTATTTTCTCTTTTTTTATTCATCATTTTATTGTGGGGGGGGATCTTACAAATCTGGTGACAGTCCATCATTGAATTGTATTACGCACACTTGTTCATATGTTGCCATCAACATTTCTAAAATATTTTTTTTGTATCTGAGCCCTTGGTATCAGCTTCTTTTTTACCCCCCTTCCCTCCCCCCAAAATGAGTGTTTGCATAACAGTGTTTATCATATTAGAGTACCAATGCATGGAGCTAAGGAGATATATGTCTTTGTCAATGGATTTTGCAGATCAAAATAGCACGTGTTCATTTTTCCTACTGTTTTCACTCACCTTCCCGCTAAATGAACATCAAAGTAGTCCACAACTTGAAGTAAATTACTGTGCTGTGAGTCTGAGTTGGATCCACACCTCTCAATATGTTGCAAACATATTTTATTTTCTAAATATACTCAATGAAGGACTGGCTTCAAATGCTGGGTCTCTTCTAGAGAATGTTCTTTGATCATGGATTCATTTTATACTGCGTTATTTCTCTCTGCACTGTATATCTCTCTGCCATTCATTTTACCCCATGTTATTTCTCCACTGCCTCGCTTGAGTAATTTAAAAATCAGTTGATATAGCTGCCAGTTTTCCATAGTACTTTGGATGTATGGGCAACATTTATCTGTTTCATCTCTGAATCCGGAGCTTGGCACTAAAGAGAGAGAGATAATTTGTGAGGTAAATGAGCAACAAACCTTGTTCTCCTCCATCAGTGCAAAGCACTTGGCTGTGCATTGTTGCTGAGGTGCAGGGCACTGGTGTGGCAGAAAAGCTCGGCGATATGCTTTTTATCCCCCCTTTTTGTTTTGGGGCATCACTGCCCTCTGGTGGGAGTAGGAGGTCCAGCCTTGCTCCTGGAGAGCTGCCGCTGGATTTGAACCGCCAACTTAGTGGGGCGTAATCCCACACACAACCGCTATGCCACCGGGGCTCAGCTCAGGCGATGCGCTTTGAAAACCCATGGATGAGAACCCGGAGAAGCACAGGCGTCAGATCCACACTGCCCCTGGGCATGGCAGAGGGCTGGGCAGCGTGCCATTCTGTGGTGTCTGGGGTGGCCGAGAGTTAGAGCGTAGGTGCCCTGTTGCTGCCGTTGACCCGTGCTGACACCGTGCACAAGGGGATCTGACTGTCATCATCCAGAGAGCTTGCACTGGAAGGAGATCGCCAGGCCTTTCTCCTTCATTTGCCTTAGTCTGGAGGCGTGACTTTATGTCCTCATGCCCGCCTGCAGTGATAGACAAATGTGGTCAGTCTGGAGGCCTTGCACTTTCGCACGTGGCTTCATGTCCTCATGCCAGCCTCCAGTGATAGACGTGTGACCAGTGTTTGAGGTGTGATGCCTGGGAATCAAGCCTGGACCCTCTGTGCAGAAGGCAAGAATGTTGCCATTGAATTGCTCATGTCTTCTTAGCTTCCCTGAGTGACCTCTCCGGAGGAAGACAGATCTTTCAACTCTCATAGAGACTTGAAGCCTCAGAAACTCACATGGACAATTCTACTGTGCCTTACAGGGTCGCTGAGTCCGCCTCAGCTCACGAGCAGAGGATTTGCTAAGGTTCCCCGAGCCCATAAGCTTAATCCAATGCCATCAAGTTAGAATAAGCACCACACCAAGAACCAACCCCATGGCTTTGCTCCTGACTCTAGTGGCCAGCAGGACAGAGTGATACTGGCCGCTAGGATTTCCCAGTGGTCTCACATGGGGCTGCGATCTGCCTGGGCAGCGGTTGGAAATAACCAGCTGCTCCATGGGAGAAAGAGAGCATTCCACTCCCATAAACAGTCAGTCTCAGAAACTCACAGGGGGGGCCTGTAGTCAACATTGACTCAGTGGCAGTGAGAGACAATTTTTGTAGAAGCCCACAGCCTCAGTTTTCTTCTGCTGAGGAATTGATAGATTTGAACCAGTGTCCTTTTGATTAGCATCTGAGTGTTTGCTGATGTGACACCAGACCTCTTTCATAGGGGTCAGGGGAGAAATCAAATTAAAACTCGCAAATTCTGTTCAGCCTATTATAAGAAAAGGATTGGTTGAATAAGCCATGTCATTGTATGATTTCAGACTTTTCCTTTTGGAAATAAATAGCCGTATTCACTTTGAATATGGGCTTACTGCGAACATCTCTGTTGCACTTTTAGCAAATGTGTAAGGTTTCCATTTAAAAAATTTATTTGAAGAGATGCTGATCTCATACAGTCAATAAGTATAAAGATCCTGCTGGAAGGTGAGGAGATTACATCATTCGCTAACTGCTGGCTGACTGGTTTCTCTTAGATTAGAAATGAAAGAAAATCTTTAAACAAGGCTTTAGGGTTAAGGAGTCACATGCAATGACTCAGTGGAAGTATTGATTTAATATGAAATGAAATGCAAGTTCATCGACAAGAGATGATCTTCACTCTACACTCACATGATGACTTGATACACTAATTAACCACCCTCCTCTATCTTAAAGATAAATGAGAGCAGTCCTAGATGTTTATCCTGAGTAGACTGCTTAAGTGCCTTATGACATATTCACATACTAGAATAAGACTGGGAGCTCTGGTGGCATACTGGGTTAGGTGTTAGTCTGCTAATTGTAAGGTGTTAGTGTGCAGTTTGAAGCCTCCAGCCTCGCTGTCCGTGAACAATGAGGTTGTCTGCTTCTGTAAAGACCTACAGTCTTGGGCTGAGCCCTGGTGGTGTAGTAGTTGTGTGCGGGACTGCAGCCCACAGGTTCAAATCCAGTAGCAGCTCTCCAGGAGCAAGTCTGGGCTTCCTACTCCCACCAGGGCAGTGATGCCACACACACAAAAAAAGTAAAAAAAAAAAGGTTTACAGTCTTAGAAACCCACAGGGGCAGGTCTCCACTGTCCTGTAGGGTCCCTCTGAGTTGGAATTGACTGTGTTACAGTGAGCTGGAGAATAAAGCCACTGGAAGTGCTACTATGAAATTTTATTCATTTATATTATACATAATCAATAGCACATTGGGTAAAAGTAAAGCAAGTTTGTGAGCATATGTATAAGACAGTTTTATGAAACCTGTCATCTAAGTACCTGCACAAGCACTAAAAATGTAAATGTATTTATCTTTGGATCAGGGAGTTATGATTGATTTTTTTATTTCTTTGGTTTCATTTTTGAAAAAACAGGTCATGCAATGAGCACATATTATTTTTATAATCAAGTAAGGGTGATTTAAGGAAAGAGACACAATGAAGATTATTTTTCCACAATAAATGAGCGGTTACACATAAATTGTTGTACTGTGCATAATTTGAATCTTACGTGTAGACTTTAAAAAGTATTCATGATTGATTGAGGCGAGATTCTCTAATGCCACCCTGGAAAGCTGAAAGCAGTAACACAACCCTTTAACAGAAACTGTTCCAGCTTTAGGATAAAGAAGTGCAGCTCTCCACTGCCAGAGAACAGTAAATCTGGAAGGCATTTGATAGTACTCTTAATTGATGGATTAGATTTTTCTCCCCTGTCAGCCTATATTACATCTGATGTGAGTTGAAATTGTTCTTTCTCTGGACGCCAGATGATGTCATGTCGTCAAAACAGGCACAATTGAAATCGTGCACTCACAGTGTGGTACATTAGGGGTCCCTTATATGGATGAAATGATGGTCTAAAATGAACCAGTTACAAAAAATTGACCAGTATTGAACAGTCTTGTTGTCTTTGGTTTTTAAATGAAAGTATAGTATGTTCAACGGTAGTATCTAAAAAAAAAGTATACTTAGAAGGAGTTGGTAATCATAAATATTTTATTTTGTTTTTCAGGGAAAAGTGAAGGTAAGTATAAGTGTCTTCATCCTACATTCTGTATGAACATGTTCATAGATGTTTGCTATGGCGATCCTTGCGCTTCTTACTTCTGTGTCTGGAGGTGAAGGCACAGTTAGGGGGTCAGGACCACGCCTGGGCACAGGTGCTGGAGACCCATCATTAGAAGACAGGAAGCCTTGCTGGGCTCTGAGCGGGGAACAGCTTCCTCTCTTCCTTACGGGTTGAACTCTACTGGCTTCTGGACATGTTCAAAGAGTCCTCGGGTAGCCCCAAAGGTTCAGGCTTGACTGGTAGCTGAAATGGTAAGAGGTGTGGAAATATTTTTTTAGAACGTACTTTCAAAAGTTCATTGCACTGAAAATCCTATGGAGTGGTTTTGTTATGGACTATCAGGGGCTCCTCGATGAGTGTGCTGACCATCTTACCTTATCCTGGTCAGCATTAAATAGTATTATATTTTGATCTTTACTAATTTGATAGGTCAAAATAACTTTAGTGATTCAATTTGCATTCCAATTGTGAATTGAGCAATTTTGATGTTCTAGCCATATGTATTTTTTCATTGTGATATGTAGCCTTCCCCCACCCCACGGGGCATGTTATTTATATTAAGCTTATGAGTCTTTTCTATATTAAGGATATCATCCTTTTGTTGTATTTGCTACATACAACTTTATTCAGTTTGTTGTTTGCATTTTATATGAAATTTCCAGACAAACATGTTTATGTGTCAATTTATTATCTATTTGTTTTGCTCATCCCTTTCGTCACTTTTATAGTTATTTGTTTCATTTGTAGTATCACTATACGCAACTGTAGTCAAAAGAATGTCTCAGTAAGGTGTTTGGCATCAGGGTAGCAAATGTGTACCAGCAATGTTATGTAATTAGACTTAGTTCTTAAGCTTTTTCATTGAAAATTATTTCAAACATGAATAGTCCATATTCATGTCATTCAAATAGTTGTATAGCATTCTATTAACTAGTTATGTAATCTATCATGTTAATTAGACATGGTTTTATATTTTGATTATATTTAGTCTTAAAAATTATACATAACACAATCATCTTAATACAAATTACCTCACACTCCTATTTTGGATTATTTCTCTATAGCATAATTCTAAAAGCAAAATTACTAGGTCTAAGGATATGTACTGCAATCTTAGCAGGTCGTAGAATGTAAGTGGTATTTCTCTTTTGTAAAATTTCCCTTGGGGCTGAGCCCCGGTGGCATAATGGTTGTGCGTGGGACTGCGGCCCACTGGGGTGGAGGTTCGATTCCAGCTCCACAGGAGCAAAGGCTGGGCCTCCTACTCCCACCACCTGAGGGCAGTGATGCCCCCAAAAGCAAAACAAAACAAAACAAAACAAAAATTTCCCTTAGTTGCTCATTTGAAATATTGAACAGCATATAATAATACCAGCTGTGTACAAATATACTATCAGTGCTGTTTTGTGATTTATATTTATTTTTTTATAAATTAAAATGCATTTACTGGGCCCTTAGTTTTCAAAACATAATTATTGTTAAGGTTAGGATTTTTCCTTGTTTGGATTTTAGATCTGTGTTTGGGTCTTATAATAAAACACTTTATTCAGAAGGTTATAAGATAGTCTACCTAAGACAGTACTAAAAGCCTTTTAGAGATTTGACAGCACAGAGTAATACCTAACTCAATCCATACCAAGATCATTTCTTCTTTCTTTTACGAAGCTGCAAATAAGATTTGGATCTTTCATTAAGTACTCTTATTATTACTTGTTGATGCAAAATTGTTACATTTTTAAATTTTAGAAAGTTTATATTCAGCACTTTCATAATTTTGTGACTTTTTTCTTTTCAGAGAACACTTTTTACAGCTGGCTAGAAGGTATTGGAAACGTAAACAAATTTAAATATTGAAACTTTGTATTAGTTTTAAAGAGGCCTGGGTTGAATTATTATTATTTTTTGGGGGGGTTGAATTATTTTTTAATTAACTTTTTAGCCCCACAAGTTCACATATGAAATGTCTCTTTCCATATGACTCTGTACAGGTCTCTGTGTAGAAAAAAGAGCATTTTACAGACTCATATCTGGTCTCCATGCAAGCATTAACGTTCATCTGAGTGCAAGATATCTCTTACAAGGTGTGTGAGGGTCACTTTTATTACTTTACCATGTGTAATTTCAGATATTATTCTCAAAAGTTCTTGGTTTTTTTTCTGATAGGAAAAAAACCTATCAGATCTGATGGACTATTAGGTGGCCATCAGGACTGTTGGTCCTGGAAGGGACACTTCACCAGCCCTTGCTCATTTCTCCTTGAAGAAGCTGTTTCTATTGCACACCACTGTGAAAATATTCCTTCATTTTGTTTCGGAAATCGAAATGGTTCTTACCAGCACCATTTTCTTTGATGGGGTGTTATTGTATCAGTGTTTTTAGATGTGTGCCTCCTATGTTACCTGTCTCGTGGGTGAGAACATCCCTTGGTGCGTTTTTTTATAAGAAGCTCGTTGACAAATGAGACCATGGCCATGTTTCACCAGTAACATTATTCTTCTGGAATCCAAGTAACTCTTATGTCCTAGAATAGAGAGCTTAAATCGTGCTCCAAACTCATTGGTAATTTCAGGTCATCCATTTTTAATTGTGTGTTTTGTTTGGTGGATATGTTCATATTCAGGAATTTGACTTTCATCAAAATCTGATCTTCTAGTAAAACTTTGAATTCATTTTTATTTAGGAGATAGAATATTAGTATAGAATACGAGAGACTAATTTATTAAATATAGTTATCACAAAAGTAACTTCTATAGGTACAAATATCCCAGTATAGTTAAAATTTTTTAAATTTAATTTTTAATTTTTAAATCTTCTTTCTTCCCAGATACATGGTTGGAAAAGATATGGGGACACAACATTACAGAATTCCAGCAGCGGTTTGATGGGATTTTGACTGAAGGAGAAGGACCAAGAAGGCTTAAGAACCTATATTTTCTCTATTTAATAGAATTAAGGGCTTTATCTAAAGTCCTGCCATTCTTTGAGCGCCCAGATTTTCAACTTTTCACTGGAAATAAAGTTCAGGATGCAGAAAACAAGAAATTACTTCTAGAGATACTTCATGAAGTCAAGTAAATGATGTTCTGGAATTTAAATATTAATAGAAGAATGATAAGTGTTACTGAAAATTAAATTCTTAAATAATTATTGAGAGAAAGGAAAACTATTTAGAAATAATTAAAACCTATTATTGTTCAGTTAGGGTTTTTATTTTGTTCTTTTTTTTGGGGGGGTGGGGCATCACGGCCCTCTGGTGGGAGTAAGAGGCCCAGCCTTGCTCCTGGAGAGCTGCTGCTGGATTTGAACTGCCAGCCCAGTGGGCCTCAGTCCTGCACACAACCACTATGCCACCGAGGTTCAGCCCCAGGTTTTTTTTTCTTAATCTTTAAAATTTTTATCTGGGAACAGCTACAAAGTACACATTTGCAATTTTAAGAATCTTTTACTAAATATGTACATTATATTTTATTTAGTTGAATAGATTGGGCTTGGGGGGTCAAACTTGTGCATTATGCAATTAGATTTTAGATTTGAAGATAAAAATTCATTTTGGTTTTATTATATTTTCTGCTTTATTTTGATTTTTACTATCACTGACCATCAAAATGTTATATTAGCAGTACTTCTGATATTTTATAACAAGTAGAAATGCATATTCTCTATTTTTAAAATGCAGATCATTTCCTTTGCATTTTGATGAGAATTCATTTTTTGCTGGGGATAAAAATGAAGCCAACAAACTAAAGGTAATTATCTTATTGTTTTAACTTATTTTATTAAAAAAACTTTTTGATAAAAATTTTTTATTAAAAGATCATTTTATTGGGGGCTCTTACATCTCTTATAACATTCCATACATCAATTGTATCAAACATGTTTGTACATATGTTGCCATCATTTTCTAAACATTTGCTTTCTATTTGAGCCCTTGGTATCAGCATCCCCCCCCATGACCTCATGATAAATTACAAATTATTATTATATCTTATGTCTTATACTGACCACTGTCTTCTGTTACCCACATTTCTTTTGTTAGTCCCCCTGAAGGGAGGGTGGGTGGTTATTTATTGGTTATTGTGATTTGTTCTCCTTCCTCCTCCTGATATTGCTACTCCCATTTCTGTTCTTGAGTTTATCTGACCTGGATTCCATGTGTCCTGAGCTCTTATCTGTACCTGTGTACATGCTCTGGTTTAGCCAGAACTGAAAGGCAGGCCTGGGGTCATGATTGTGTGTGTGTGTGTGTGTGTGTAAGCCTCAACCAAACAGAAGAATTTTGTGTGTTTCCTTGGTGCTGTACTGGGCCCTGATTGACTCCTCCCTTCCTGTGACCCTTCTGTGAGTGATAACCCCCCTTGTTCTCAACAATATGTTTTCTTTGGGGGGGGGGTCTTCTGATACTGGTTATCTGATCCCATCAACACCTCATGATCACACAGGTTGGTGTGCTTCTTCCATGTGGGCTTGTTGCATCGCTGCTAGATGGCTGCTGCTTTTACTTCAAGCCTTTAAGACTCCAGATGCTATATATGTTTTGATAGCAGGCACCATCAGCTTTCTGTACCACATTTGCTTAGGTGCCCATTTTGTCTTCCATGATTGTGGTGGAGGGTGAGCATCACAGAATGCCAGGATGTTCGAACAAAGTGTTCTTTGCATAGGTCAATACCTCTGTTTTATCATCTAATATATTTACATTGGTGCACACCTATGTTTATACCTCTATCCATATCTGTTTCTTAGATCTTTCCTCCAACAGCCCGGGGATCTCTCCGTCCTCCTCCTTGTTGACTTTAATCCCCTAGTTGTTTCCCTGTCTATGGCTTTCTTTGCTCACCATTCCTTTCCCTGTCTCCCCCTCCTCCCATGGCCCTCCAGAACTGTTGGTCCCATTGCTTGCTTCCCATGCCTGTCTTATCCAGGTCGGCAAAACCAAAAAAAATAAAAAAGCAAATAGGAAAGGGTGGATGTTTGGAGAATGATGACGGGCAGCGGTCGTGCGTGGGTTCTTGTCACAGTATGTTTATTTATGTATTGGAAAAATGATGTACGAGCCCCTAATAAAATGATTTTTAATTAAAAAAAAAAGCAAATAAAAGATTGAATAAAAATAGGGAAAAAAATGACAAAACACCCCAAAAACAGAAATGAAAAAGCATCCCTAATTCCAGGTCTGTCTGTTGACCTTCATGACTATCTCTGCACTGGTCCTGGGCATTCGGTAATTGCCCTTTCTAGCCTGACGTCTAGTCCTAGGGCTCCTCAGGGCCTTGGGGGCTTTGCTTTGCTCCTGGTGCTTTGCTTCCTGCTGTGGGACTGGTCAGACTGCACTCACTCCTCGTCATGTGTCCCCAGTGTTTTCCTCTGTCATGGTA
This sequence comes from Nesogale talazaci, assembly GCA_004026705.1. NCBI lineage: Eukaryota > Metazoa > Chordata > Mammalia > Afrosoricida > Tenrecidae > Nesogale > Nesogale talazaci. The sequence continues at coordinate 40,183 of PVJH01014605.1, read as the reverse complement.
TGTTCCAGTGAGGGACATCATTTCTTGACCTTCAAAAGCCTTTTAATTTGGAGGTCATATAGATATCATAACATTCCATAGTTCAATCACATCAAGTAATATTGTACAATTGCTTCAGCACTCAGTTTCAAAACACTCTCTTCTTAAACTCCTTGACGTCATCGCCCCTTTATACCTGCCCTTCCCCAGGAACCCTTATTCTACTTGCTGTCTCTAGGTTCATCTTAACTTAAATTTTAGATACAAGCTATTTATCTTTTATATTCATGGAGATATTAGTCTATGTTTTTAGACTTATAGATACTATGATAAATTTGATATACACCCTGAAATTGTAGAATTATAGTGTCATAATCATTCCTCTCAAGAAAGAAAGAAAGAAAAGAAAGAAAAAGCAGCCCAGAGAAGGGTCCAACTTAAGACCAAGTTAACATTATGGTAGAAATAACAACTGAAATCTGTCTTTTGCTTTACATATCACCTTGGTGATCTCTTTGCAAGAGGGATAATGAGTTCAAGGGATTTAGAGTATAAGTAGGGTTATTCCTTTCTTTGGCTGCAGAGTTTTGAAAGTGGTTTCAGTTAAATCAAAGGATCCATTTTAGAGGGAGAAGTCAGAATGTAATCTTTTGTCGTTTACTGAGAATTAAAGGCATTTTGATTGCATGGAGTTGTGGGAAGAACAAAAGACCAGAGAGCTCTTGAAAGGAGGTCTGGCTTTGACCTTGCTCTCACTACGGTATGACGTCAGGCAAGTTCATCTCCATATATTTGCCTCAAACACGATGGATACATAACTAATCACTCAGAGTAATTTTTACATGCTCACTTTGCAGAGCATGATTTTTGCCGTTAATAGGAGAAATAGCTCTACCCGTAGTGGTTTGTAGTTTATTTGTGGACTCAAGCAAAATGATGTTCTGGGCTGAGCTCCGGTGGCGTAAGTGGTGGAGTGCGGGACTGCAGCCTGCGGGCTTGGCGGTTCAAATCCAGCGGTGGCTCTCAGGAGTGCCCACAACCACCAGAGGGCAGTGATACCACCCCTCAAAAAAAAAAAAAAGATGTTCTTCTCTGGTAAGAAGCAACTGATCAGTAAAGGTAGGAGATCCTCTGTAGTACTAGTTTGATCTGATTTCATCATCATCTTCATAACATTCCTCCTCGGTTTCTTATTCTGTTTCTTTCCATAAGGAAAGGACTTGATTGTATGACACCTTGCAAATAAATTATTTTTGTACTGCTATATTTTGCTTGTTAGATAACAGTTATTTCTTGACCTCCCTCCTATAGTCTTAACGCATCCTTGCTGGAAACACATTGCTCAGGGTTTATATAACGTCCTGAGCAGCTTCTCAGTGCTCCAGGAACGTGGAGGGTAAGGGGAGGGGAATATGATATAATAAGAGTTTTCTCCCGACTATTTTCAGGTGCTTCATCTTGAGTTTGCAGGCTGATTTACTGGGGGGGTTCTTTGGCATCAGCTCTTTTCACAGCGTGTGCAGATTAGAAATTTTCCGACAAATTTTTAACTTCATCAAAGCTTTGAAACTTTTGGTGGTGGTGCCCTAGGAAGTTTAGGTAGAGATGATGAACAGACTTTTTTTTCACAATTATTTTACAAGAAAGTATTTGTGATTATCTTGGAATTTGAAGAGTCACATTTTGTTTGTTTGTTTTTTGGCATCACTGCCCTCAGGTGATGGGAATAAGAGGCCCAGCCTTTGCTCCTGTGAAGCTAAGCTGGAATTGAACCTCCATCCCAGTGGGCCGCAGTCCCGCGCACAACCACTACGCCACCGGGGCTCAGCCCGAAGAGTCACATTTTAAAGTTCACTTTAAAATCTCATTTTGATGCTTTTATACCTTTTCTATCTCCCCCCTCCCCCCACAATAAATGAAACCTTTATTTCATATCCTTCTACAAGTCAGGAAGCCATGGAAATATCAAACATTTTCTAATCTGTTTTTGAAACTCATTACTCTACATGAATGTACCACTAATGTTGCAAATATTTCAAATATAGATGCAAAACAAAATACAATGACCAAGTTCAGAATAAACCAAAAACCAACAACAGCATCAAGAAAAAGTACAACAAACTTGGATAGAATATTTGTAGAGGGAAAGGAAATATTTAAAATTCACACGCACATATTTCAATATCATTTTCAGGGTTTTTAAGGAGAAAAAGACATCTATTCATCCTTTCCTCTTTGGCATGGCACTCCTGGTTGCCATCTCCTGGGAATGAACCTGAGAATCATATTCCATTATGACAAAGTCTAGGTGACCTTTTGTCACATCACCACGCTTCACTTCAGATTCAGTAGAACCCCATACCCAGCTTGAGCACCAAGTGCTTTTATACCTTTTCAATGTGTGATAAGAAATGGGAAATTTTCACTAATGGACATGGTTCAATTCAAAGTCGAATGAGTCATCATTTAAAGCCTGACAAAACATCTCAGAATGGAGTGAGAACTGTTTTCTGGTTTGTGATGCCAGTTGGTTTGAATATAAAGCAAAGCCTTTATGCACAGCATGTGTGATCATTCTGGCTACCAACTGTAATGTACAGTGTTGATTTAAAACTACCTGTTTCATCTGAAGACTTCTTAAGTCATTTAAATGCAGTGATTTTAATCGGAGGTAATTTTGGAATATATTCTAAGAGGTCAGATTATTAGGCATTGGCCACTATTTGTGGAAGTTATGAGAACTTTTCTCCTGAGCTAATAAGTTTCAGCTCTTTGATTATGTAACACATGGATTTCACCTAAGTGAACTTGAAGCGGAAAGGCACGGAAGTTTCTTAGGCGCGTGCCTTTTATGTGCTTTGTTTTCATGTTGTAGTGCTTTGTTGTCTCTCATAAGCAATCATGCTTCCTTGCTGGGACATGCCATACAAAGATTGGCTCAAGCGGTTCCACACTTAATTTTTCTTATTAAAAAACAGATTTAAATAAGGAATGTAAATGAGTTCTATAGAAACAGGCATACTCTTTTAGGATGAGACTTCCAACTTTACCAAAATGAGCCACCCTTAAAGTCAAAACTTCGAAAGCCTCCTTCCGTGACAGTGTTACTTTTACTCTCTATCATTTATCAAAATGTAATTGGCAAAGAAGACACTGCATCTCACTCACCATACTTTTAAAGTGAAAGTTGTGGTTCACTGATCATCACATCTATGTCATTTGGAACTTTATAATGCATACATGTGAGATTAGTATTCTTTCTGTGTGTGGTACTTTGTGTACATGTGGATTTTGCCAACCCTTGTAACAACTCTGAAATTGTACAGATATTGACAGTTCAAAGGAGGGGAGTATTTGTGGTAGGGAAATTTTTTATAACTCTTGTCATCATTAAAAGTATGATTAAATACAAATTTAAACAAAATAACAGCAAATCATCAGATTCTGTATAAGCTGATGTTATTGGGTTGACTTTTATTTTGGTAGGTTGAAAATTAGGATTGCTTCTTACCAAATTTAGTCCAAAAATTACAGAATATGAGCAATCTGTTGTAACAATATTACTAATTTATGGTCCATTAATATTATTAACAAGTGGCAGTCATTTCAAAATCTCAGCTTGAAAGATCATCAGTGAAAGACTGTCTACAGAGCAAATGAAAGTGTACTCTGAAGACCATGGCTTTCGGTCTTTGCTTATTCCCATTTTGAACTCCAGTCATTGCACCCGGTTGAACACAGTATGAAGTTTATTACATGAAAAAGAGCTCAGATTAATAAGAGGCCAGTTATTATTCTCCCTTAAAAATGTATGTCAGATTTCCTGATTAAAGTAATGTGAGGTTGAATACCATCATGAATCTAGGACTTGGTATCCACTGCCTACCAGCATGGAATTGATTCTGACTCATGGTGCCTGGAAGACAGAATAGAACTGCCCTTGTGGGTTTTCGAGACCATAAAGCTTTACACGAGTAGACAGCCTGCCTCGTCTTTTCCCCCAGGAAATGGCCAGTGAGTTCAAACTGCCGCCCCTTGGATTAGCAGCCCGAACCCTAACCCGCCACCCAGTCAGGGCTCCTCGAAGGCGAAGCGTCAGTTAGTTTTCATTAAGTTTTCATTTCAGGATGTGTTCTCAGCAGCCCTTCTTTTTTTCTCTCATTCTTTAAGGACATGATACTACTTTTGGTGATCTAGATGGAAGTTGCCCCATTATAAAGATGACAGTTATATTCCTCTGCATTAAAATTAGTTTTAAAAAGCTAGTGACCAACACCTAACTCAAGATGGTAATAAACCCAAACCAAACCTACTGCCATGACTTGACCTCAACTCCTATTGACCCTGTAAAGGGTTTCTGGGGCTGTAAACCTTTACGGGAACACACAGCTTCATTGTCTCTCACTTAGCAGCTGATGGGTTTGAACTGCTGACCTTGTGGTTGATAATGCACAGCCTAACCCACAGTTCCACCTGGGCTCATTACACAGGACGGAGTGTAAGATATAGGACTTTGGAAGGATGCACAGAGACTTCAATTGTGCTAGCAATATTTCTAAAATTTGGTGGTGGGCACATGAATGCTCATTATATTCTGTTTATATTTTATATGCTAATAGTTATTTATAATATCTGATTTTTTTATCTAATGTGAGAAAGAAATACTGTAATTTAGGTAGTAGGAAACAAAGGTTTTTATATTTTCTCTTTGTAAACAGATTTATTGGTACCTAATGCACATCTCATATACTTCAATAGTTCAATTGTTCTTTCATATCAAGAAAAAATATTCAATCACCACAATCAATTTTTGAACATTCCCGCCGCCCATGATTAGATCTCCTTTAAAATCAGTTGTGTAATCAGAATCCATCCTTGTTTCCCCCCGCCCCCCCAACCTTCCGTGTCTACTCCTAAAATCCTCTTACCCTCCCTGTCTCCCACCACAACCCTATGCCACTCAGGGTAGTCATTATTATAATGGTCTCTGCCTGTCAGGAAGGCTGTTGAGATTCCTGCCTGTGACTAGAGGGGATCTGCCAGTGGCCTAATCAGACTAGACACTCTGCAGATAGGTTTTGGGTTCCCACTGTCCGCCATAGCCTTCTACAAATTGGGTGTTCATACTTATAGCTCTGATACCTTTCCCGTCACCATATTTGATTTTTTTTATGAGTTGGGATTTCATACATATATCTTTCATTCCTTATTTCAATCACGTGAAGTAGAATTGTGCAGTTGCTAACAGTTTCCAGACATTCTTTTTCTACATGGACTCCTTGACATTGTCTCCCCTTACTCCACCACAACCACTGAACCCTTTGCTCCTGAACCCCTTATTCTACTTGCTGTCCCTAGAGGTTCATGTTTTAATTTTTTTTTGTTTTTGCGGCATCACTGCCCTCTGGTGGTGAGAGTAGGAGGCGCAGCCTTTGTTCCTGTGGAGCCGCTGCTGGAATGGAACCTCTGTGGCAGTGGGCCACAGTCCTGCGCACAACCACTACGCCACCGGGACTCAGCCCCATGTTTTAATTTTTTTTTTTTTTGGCATCACTGCTCTCCGGTGGTGGGAGTAGGAGGCCCAGCCCCACTGCTGGAATTGAACCTCCGTCCCAGTGGGCCGCAGTCCCGCGCACAACCACTTGTTTTAATTTTTTAACTGTCGTCTTTGGATCATACAAGCTGGTGTGCTTCTCCCCTCTAGACTTAGTTGACCGCCTCACTTAGATGGCTGCTTATTTGAATATAAGCCTTTAAGAACGCTGTCACTCTTTCGATTGCCAGCCTGTCACCATCTACTCTCTTTGCTACCCTTTGCTGTCGCACCATTATCTTCAGTGTTCATTTTATGAAGGTGAGTATCAAGCAGGGACATATTATCAGAGCTAACTGTTCTTGGATTGGAACGAGAGCTTGTGGGAGCCCAGAATTCATCTGCCTGCCAGTGGGATATGCAGGACTCGAGTTTATTTTGGCGGTCATAAAATGACAAAACCAAACCCTGTTAGACCCACTACACCAATAGTAGCTGTAAGCCAGCCTGCAAACAAACAAAATGAACAACAACAAAAAGCTAACGGCAGGGAAATAGAAACCCATATTAACACAGAAGTACAGTACAACAGTGTCAGTAAACCCTGGGCTAAGTCGAGTACACTATTGTCATCATCAACTTTACCAGTGACCCAGCACTCCAGACGCTGTCAGTGTGAGGAGTCAGTGAAAGTACAGTTCCCCCTTGAGCTGAAACTCACACATTTCCCCCCTACACTGTTGCATCTCCCATTCTGTTGAGCTCTGTTGAGCTGAAGTATGGAGATTGGTGCCAGAGGGGACCTTCCTGGATCAGATCCCCGCTGAACAGGAAAACCTGTCATGTCACTATTTCTTTTCTTTTTCATTTTTGGTAAATGATACCTTCCAACACTTCCCCTTAACCTGCCACACACATATCTTCAATTATTACATGCAACTAACACCTCAGCTAGGTAAGTTGCCTTTATGTGCATATGCAGAACGCTTGGCTTCGGGTCTGGCAGTCCTCTGTCCTGCATGCAGGAACTTGGGCACAGTTCCTAAGCTCTCTGTCTTAGTTTCCCAGTGTTGCTGTAACTCAGCCCCGGAGGTTAAAAATCCACATCCTGAGCTTGCTGTGCCATTTCCTGCCTTGTAGGTAGTCCTCTGTGTTTCTTGTTTCCTGACTTGCAGACATGAGCCTCTAACCAGCAGTTCTCAACCTGTGGGTCGCGTCCCCTTTGGGGGGGTTGAACAACCCTTTCACGGGCGTTGCCTGATTCATAACAGTAGCAAAATGACAGTTATGATGTAGCAACGAAAATAACTGTATGGTTGGCGATCACCACCACATGAGGAACTGTATTAAAGGGTTGTGGCATTAGGAAGGTTGAGAACCACTGCTCTAACGGCAGCTTCTCCTTCCCTCCCCTTCCTGTATCTTTGTGTCCATCCACTTATTCCATGGCTCAGAAATGATCAGCTTTAGAAGGTACCCTTCTCAGGTAGGACCTCCTTTATTTATAAAGGACAACCCTGTTTTCAAATGGGACATCATCCATGTGTATAGGGGTTAGGATTCCTGATATTTTTTCCGAGGGAAATAATGTAATGCATGATATTCACTGGACATTGCTTTCTTTGTTAGGGAGTAATAATAATTCTTACTGTAGAAATTGTAAAGGTTAAGTGAGATTGTGTGTTCGAAGACGCTGGCAAATGGTAGTTTTCTTCCTCTTTTTTAGTCTCCCAAAGCACCCAGCACAGTGTAAGTATATAGAAGACACTCAAAAGATACTCTTGTTTGACTCTAAATGACATCCTACTACCTGTGTGTTCTCTGATCTCGTAGGAGGACTTTCGGCTGCATTTCAGAAACATCTCCAGGATCATGGATTGTGTTGGTTGTTTTAAATGTCGACTTTGGGGAAAGCTTCAGGTAAGCCGATCCCCTAATGAGCCCTTTGCCTCATTTATTCCTCCCATGAAGAATGTCATCATTTTCCCCTTTATTCTTTATTTCTGTTATAGACTCAGGGTTTGGGCACTGCTCTGAAGATCTTGTTTTCTGAGAAACTGATAGAAAATATGCCAGAAAGTGGACCCAGTTATGAATTCCATCTAACCAGACAAGAAATAGTATCACTGTTTAATGCATTTGGAAGGTTAGTTTGAATGTGCTCATTATTATTTCTGCTAGCCAAATAAGTCTAATGCAACATGTATACAGTTGGGTAAAAATACCCTTTATGGTGAAATTAGCTCAATATGAAATTATATGTTTTGTATATAGTACAAAAATGTAGTTTGTCATTAGATAGTATTTATTATTTATTCTGTTGACTTTTACAATCATGATTGGCTTATTGACTGAACCTTCATATTCATTTTACTGAATTTGAAAAATTTCCCCAGATTTTAATTTTTTTTGGGGGGGGCATCACTGCCCTCTCATGGTCATGGGAGCTACCCAGCCTTGATGCTGGAGAGCTGCTGCTGGACTTGAACAGCTAAGCCCATGGGCTGCAGTCCTACACTCAACCACTTATGCCACTGGGGCTCAGCCCTCAGATTTTAATTTTAAAAAATTTAATTTTATTCTTTGATCATTTTATTGGGCTCATACAACTCTTATCACAACCCCTACATATAAATTCATTGTGTCAAGCACATTTGTACATTTGTTGCCATCATCATTTTCAAAATATTTTCTAGTTGAGCCCTTGGTATCAGCTTATTTAGATTTTTAAAGATAGATTATTATGCCACTCACTTATTTTCATAAATATCCTGAAAAAAATCAGATCTCACTTAAGATAGGCAATGTCCTTATAAGTTATTCTTCAGACTGAAAACTTAATTCTTTCACAAGGAATTATTGTTATTATTTTTTTCTTGTGGCATCACTGCCCTGGTGGGAGTAGGCGGCCCAGAGAGCTGCCGCTGGGTTTAAACCGTCAACCTTTTGGGCTGCAGTCCTGCACACAACCACTACGCCACCAGGGCTCAGCTCACAGGAATTATTTTTCATCAAAATTATTACAGCATAAATTGAAAATAAGCATATTTCCAATTTAATATAAATAAATTTATATTAAAATTTTAAGTAAAAATATAGTTCTTCCTGGTTTGTCATTAAAGATGAAAGAGACAAAAATGAACATTTTGGGGGGATTTATTTCTTCATTTTAAAAATTAGAATGCTTTTTGTATTCAGATTTTGAAGTAATTGACCTTCAAGTTATTTTCCTTATACACAGAGGCTTAAAACTTATGTTTTATTCAATTTTTGGGCTACTTTTTAAATGTACTTTTAATCTTTTTTGGGGGGGGCATTACTGCCCTGTGGTGGTCGTAAGAGCTACCCAGCGCTGCTCCTGAGAGCCGCCACTGGATTTGAGCCTCCAAGCCTGCGGTCCGCAGTCCCGCACTCAACCACTTACGCCACCGGAGCTCAGCCTCTAAATGTACTTTTTTTTTTTTTTTTGCATCACTGCCCTCTGGTGGTGGGAGTAGGAGGCCCAGCCTTGCTGCTGGATTTGAACCTTCAACCCAGCGGGCCACAGTCCTGCGCACAACCACTACGCCACCGGGGCTCAGCCTTAAATATACTTTTTAAAATGGTAGAAACCCTTGAAAATAACAAACAAACATTTTTAAATAGAAATAAGGGGAAAAAATTGGATACACATTCCCTTTTTTTTTTTTTTTTTTTGGATACACATTTCTTATTCTCACTCTTTCTAGTTTTGATTCTTTGTATATTTATTACATATGGCATATTAATTACTTTAAAGGGTTTCTATATTATACTATATAACATTATAATAGACACCTAAGGAGCCCTGGTGGTAGTGTTGGGAAAGCATTGCACAATTAATCACAGGTTGACAGTTCAAACCCACCAGCCCTCCTCTGGAGGAAGATGGAACTCTCTACTCCCATCAAGATGTACAGCCTCAGGGACCTTGTCCAGCGTTGCTATGGGTTGGAGTTGTCTCGGTGGCAACAGGCATACTTGAAGTTAGACTGTATATTCTATGTGTTGCTGGTTTTGGTTGCGATGTGCCTCATGGCAATCCCAATCAGGCTCTCAGGCCAGGAGCTTCCAGAAACAAATGACCAGGCCTGTCTTCTGAGGCACCTTTGGGGAACTGGGACTTTAAGCCACCCTTTAAGCTTGCAGACAAGTACTTAACCATATGTGCCAGGGACACAATATATTTAAATTACATCGATATGTGATTATGTAACTGTTTTTACATTTACATTCACATAAATTATGTTACATATATTGCATTAACACTAATACGCGTAACAAATTTCTAGATGGTTTGCTCCATTAGCTATGTTAAATTTATTGAAATAAATTACTTAGAAAACTGCTCTAAACACGCATAATGAATAATAAATTTTATAAAGAAAATTTATCTGAGATGGGTTTCTGAGTGAAATTGTTTTTGGTTACAGAATTTCTACAAGTGTGAGAGAATTAGAAAACTTCAGAAACTTGTTGCAAAATATTCATTGAAGAAAACAAGGTAAAATGTGCCTGTTTCTGGACAGTGGAGGCCAAAGAATGGGATTTCATTCAAAAGCATAATAACAATGACAGTCTTAAGCCAAACCTTTTATATAAAGCTGCTTTTGTAAGAGGAGAGCTATATTGTTTTAGGTAAACACTTTTTGTAATTGTGTTAAGTCTTTGTATAATATTGTGAGTAAAAGTAACACTTTGATAATGTGGTTAAAAGTTAATGTTGAATAAAATCAGGATTATCATATTCATATTTGGTAAAACTAAGTGACAGCTATTTTAATTCTAAGTGGAATTTTGTCAGAAGATATTAATAAAACTATGACCCATGTGACCTGTATTTAATAGGAAAATGCTAGGGAGCTTCATGCACAACTCATAATTAATAGCCTAGAATTTTAAAACTACATTTAGGGTGCCACATGTTGCATTTGAACAAGAGGAAGTGTTTAGTGTAAGTCCCATGCAATATTTGGGATATACTTACACTAACAAAGCATTCACTTTTTCAGAGTTGCAGTTAAAATAGAACTGGGCGAATCTATAGTTATCTGGTAGTCCCAAGTAGATTGGTATGAAACACATCACTCTCAGTATTATGTTACTATCACTATTTTGATCAAGCTGTTTTGGTGTGTAGAATACTATAATAACAAATGCAAATAGGTAATTTCTAAACAATGTGAAGTTTACTAGATTTATATATTTATTCTCATAATATATTCCCTAAAACTGAATATAATTTTGAAGGGACATTTTAATTTTGATATAATTTCAAACTTACAGAAAAGAGTTCTAAGAGTGTTCAGAGATAAATCTTTTACTTAGGTTCATCACCTGTTCATATTTGCTCTATTGTGGTCTCTGTATAATGCACACACATACAGACAGCCAGACACACACACACACACACACAATCTGCTCTTCCCCAGTTAGGTCAGTTACAAGCATTCTTTCCCCTTGAGCCCTGAACACATCAGTGTGTAGTACTAAATATATGTATTTTAAATGATAATAAAAATACACAAAAGAGAAAAACAAACCTGGAAGTAGTATAACTTAGAATATGAAACCATTTGGAGTTCCATTCTCCAATTCTTTTTTTGAGTTTTGGTGCTGTCTATACTTGATCTGGATAGTAATAGGGCACTGCAAGATTTTAAATATATATACATATATATTAAGATCCACCACTTTGGTATCCTTAAAACTACACTGCAATGTTGACAGGTTTTCTAGTGATATCTCTTCAATGATAAAATATTTGAGGACATTTAGAAAGTCCTATCACATGGGAATTGTAGGGAAAAGGAAACTGTATACCTCAAAATATATACCCTCTTTATGTATGCCTTAGAAGGTATACCATGTTGAGATGTCACATTATTAATATAACAGGGGTTATTTATATAAAGGTTTAGAAAATGTCACTTTATACTGCTGTCAGCTTTTTCCTCTCATGTGTCCCCAAGGTCTAGTTTAATTTCAAGCACATTGTGGGTAAACAATAAATTTTGTCACTGAATGTGTGCATATGTATCCAGTATTTTAAATGAATGCCTAAAGAGCAAAATTTAAGAATGTGTCCCATTTTTCTTTCCCACTTTATCTTTTTTGACTAGAACAGGAAAAAACGAGACATTAACACATAGTTAAGTCAATCCTCTTGGAGACCCAGAGGACTGTGAAGTAACCACCAAATATAAATGTCTAAGGTTATTTGTAGTACTCTGAAGTAGATGTGTTCAAAATGTAATTTTGTCCGTCCAAGCCTTCATTTTATTTTTTAAATAACCAAACTCTTTGGAAGAATATTTATACCTTAATTTTGTCACTTTCTACTTGGTCCTGAACTAAAATCTGGCTTCTCTTCCCAGAATTCTTTTTTTTTAATTTTTTTATTTTTATTTAGGCATCACTGCCCTGGTGGTGGGAGTAGGAGGCCCAGCCTTTGCTCCTGTGAGCTGGAATTGAACCTCCATCCCAGTGGGCCGCAGTCCCACGCACAACCACTATGCCACCGGGCTCAGCCCCCCAGAATTCTTATGAATCCCTCCCTGTAAAGCCTAAAATCCTTATTCTAAATCCACAGATAGGTTCATTTTGCCACTTCTTGTTTCTTCATATTGTTCACAGTTCTCTCCAAATTCTTTATTTTGCGGCCCCATCTGTGCTTGATCAGGATAATAATAGGGCATATATACAGTTTTTGTGTGTTTTAATGAGATTCATTGCTTTGGTCCGTGTAAGACTGCACTGTAATATTGCAAGGCTTTCATTTCACTTTTTCCTGTTTCTTTCCTTTTCAAACTTCTTTCATTTATTTTTTAAATGTATTCTTTCAGACTTCCATTTTTGCTATTCCCTTTGATAATCCCAATCTGATAACTCTTAAATCCATTCTTTAGCCCAAACTTCTCAATCTTATTATCTACTTACTACTTCTCTTCACTTGGCTGTTCCACAGAAACCTGTCTGTGTGTACAACCATTCTCCCCCCAAACCTGCTCTGTTTATGTTTCTTACTTTGGTTAATTTCAGGACCTTTATCTTCTAAACTTCCTAAACTCACCCCCTTCTCTCCAAAATATTGCTCTCTCCATTTTCATTGCTCTTTTCTGAATCGCTAGACTTGGTTGTCTTCTCATACCCACCTGTCTCTTCCTTGTTGTGCCACGAGACCAGAGCAGGCTTTCTAGAAATGACAATGTTACTCCTTGCTTAAGACCCTTCATTGATATGCTCGTGCACCTTGAGGAGAAGGCCAAACTCCTATGCCTAGTGCACACAAAAACTCTGTTTACCCCAACAATGCTCTGGTAAGACTCTCAGTGCTCTAAAAGTGCTCCGTGGTCAGGCCTCCACACCTGAGTGCATTCTGCTTCGAGTGTCCTAGTCTTCCTTCCCCCTCGTGGAAGATTCACGTGTTTTTTGGAGACCCAGAATAATCATCTCTGTTGAAAGTTCTCTTGCCCCAATTAAGGAGAGTCATCTAATTTCCTCTTTTGTGCCACCACTGTAATTAGAACCTACCTCTATTGTATTACTTATTATTGTACTGTATTATTTGTTTTACAGCCTCCTGTACTAGAATGTGAGCTCCTTAAGGGCAGGAACAAGAACTTTCCTCATTTTTACATCTCCATAGCGTAGCTTTTGGCACATGAACAGTTAATAAATATTTGTTGAATAAATTGCTTTTAAAGCTACAGTTTTATTAGACACACCTTCACTCAAATATTCTTTACAGCAAGAGTCAGTAGACTCCCAGGGAATTGTGGGATTTATAAGATCAATAAAGCTTCTGAAATTGTATTCAAATTTTGTTGTGCATTTTTTTGGGGGGGTGGTTGTTGGGGGCACCTAAAAGGAATACATTCTGAAAAAAGTAACATAAACAAATTTTTCTTTTAAGGGAAAGGTACCATCCTGGAGGAACTTTGTGAATAATCAAAGAATAGCTGCTTTTGATTTGGGCTAATTAGATTGAGTGCTGTTTAAGACGGATGGGGAATGGAAAGGATGTTAGCTTAATATATGAATAAGCATGCATTACCTAATTTTTTTTTGGTATTTTAGAATACAGAAAGTATCTGGGTTATGAATGTCCAATTTTTAGGAACAATTCACACCTGTCCTTCAATGTTTTATAAATCTACCCTCATTTTTTTTTTGGAGGGGGGCATCACTGCCTTCTGGTGGTGGAAGTAGGAGGTCCGGTCTTGCTCCTGGAGAGCTGCTGGTGGATTTGAACCATCAAGCCAGTAGGCTGCAGTCCCGCACTCAACCACTACACCACTGGGGCTCAATCCTAGCCTCATTTTGAAATGACTGAACTAACCCCTACTTGCAACAAAGTCATCCTCACAATCATCTACACTTGTTGTATGTGCAGTTTTTTAATCATTTAAAAGCTTGAGCCTTTTCTTGCACTAAAATAAGAATAAATAAGAGTCATTTATACATGTTATAATTCCTTTCCTATAAATTCTTAAAGACACAGTTAGGAATGGGTCTTGTTCATAACACAGAAACTGCTTATATTATTTTATATTAAAGTATTTTATATTAAAGTGTTGTGCATTACTAAATGATGTGTTCAGATGCAAGTAAACATGAGATCACAAAAAACAAATTCTCATTTGTAATTTCTGAGATTTTTCTCTTTGTTTGTAATTGCACTAGGATCCTTATTCTTATATAGTGAAAAAAATGCATTTGGTATAGTCCATTAAGAGATTAAGAAAACCAGACTTCCAGATAAAAGCACAAACACTTTTATTTTTAACAGTAGTGTTTTGTTATAATTTAGTGAAACAACAAATAAATACATTCATTGGCCACAGCTATACATTTACAACCAGTTTGGAACTGATTATATAGCTGAGAAACACTGTTAAATAATTAAAAAGGCAGCTATGCATAAAAAAGCCACTTTAGCTATAAATTACATTTTCCATAAAACTACAACCAGCTACAATGAGTGATAAAAGTTTCAAAATTAATGATCACTGAAATGAAATGATAAAAACAAACACCGCTAATCATTGTAGAAGTTTACATTTAAGCAATGATATTTACTTTTGTAATTAATGAGTCAAAAGGAAGGTTTGAAATTGTCATCATGTGCTTCAGTGCAGGATGAACAGGGAATCAGTAGCCCTTTGATTTTATAAACAACTCCTTCCTATGAGACCAAACTTAAAGTGCTCCTAGTGCTTTGGAATTTTTAAGCAAAAATTGGGCCAAAAGCTTATCCGTCTTTTTCTTTGGTGATGTATTGTGGGAGATGTATTTGAGAAGACAAATGCAAGAATTCAGGTACTTAGTGATAAGAATAAACTTCACAAATCTTAAATTGGAAGTCAACTATTGCAGCTAAAAGAACCAAGTAACATCATCTGAAATATTTTCTAAGGTAATCTTTGCTTTTCTGGTCAAATAAAAACTTTATCTACGGAAGCCTTACTGGAACAAATTTACTTTATCACCTTGAACCCCAAGGATTAAAGACAACACAGATCCTGTCAGGTAGCTCTAACATTATTAGCAAAAGAAATAGTTGTCATTGTAAAAAAGAAAATCTAATTATTGATGTTGCCATTAAGGTTGTGATATGTGCCATGTTGTTAGTAGCAAGGTTAACTTCTGTACTCTACATTTCCTAGTTACTTGAATACAGTGGGGAATCGTTATAAATAAGTCTAAACTAGAAATGTATGCTTCTGATTGAAATTAAAAAAAATTTGTGAAAATAAAAATAACATTTTAAAGAAATAAAGTGTAAGAAATTATAAAAAGAAGCAATTTCTTTGGCTCTATCAGCTTTTCAAATGATGAAAATCATTAAATACTCCATTTATCCCGTAGCACTTTACCTACTGTATATTTTTGTGAAGTTACTGTATCAGTTATTTAAAAGTTAAAAAGATTTTAATTAAGGGTAAAAATAAAACAAAAATTTCTAATCAGAGTAGAAGCCAGAAATGGCCAGTTGGATTAGTTTTGTCCTGTAGCAACAGATCAGCCATGGTAGAGTTCAGTTGTCTTTTAGCACATTGCGATAAAGTCCCAGTGTTGCCTGCCACCTTAGTATCTTGAGGTATTCAGCATCTACTCATTTCCATGTAGACACAGGTAGAAAGTGCATTAACAATTCTCTATTAGCTTAGCCTGCCATATAGTTTTTAGATTTGGAATAGGACATTCAAGTCAGTTTTAAGGTAATTCTGAAGTATTCCAATGTCATTACCTACTGGTTTCATACTTACCTAGTTAGTACCATTACTCTACATGATTTTACTCATTTAATCTATGTGCTGGAATTAATTTGAATTCAATCTAATCTGGCTTTGCCCACATATAAAATAATAATGTGAGAAAACCAGAGGTGGGATTTTATGTCTTAGTATTGCACTTGATTTCACTGCAGTAATGTATCATGATTTCATTTACCTGAGGACAATCCTGCATCAATAGGGACGATCAGCAATAGTTTGTTTGAGCTAAATAGAATGATTTTAAAAAATGTGTCCAAGTTTTAACTTAGAATCATACATTTTATGAATAATTCTTAAATGCATCTGTAAACATGTTTAATCCCAAGAATTTCTACCAAAATTTCTCTATCTAAAAACCACTATTGCTTTCTTGAGGAATCATGCTTTAATTCTACAACGTATATCTCAATCTTACAAAATAATCACTTGACCAATTCTACTCAAAAGTAGCAACACGATTCTCAAGGGGATACTTTCTTTTGTAGGAATGACTGTGGCTTCCCAAAGGACATTGCTGGGTATTGGCGTTGAGGAATCACTGATAGAATCTATTGAAAATAATTTCTTAAATATTTCCAGTTGGCATTTTAAGGTCATGCTCAAAAGAACTGTTTTCAATGATTAAATATTTTGATTAGATATTTTAAAAGAATGATACATTTTTATGCTTTAATTCTGTACACAGTTCACATTAAAATTTTTATTGGTAATTCCATATAGAGTACACCACCGAATACACAGGCTTTGCTTGATGTAGGAAAATTGTCTCCCAATTTGGTGTACAATATAATATGCCAGTGAACACTGGACTCTGACTTTAGGGACTGCAGTTAATCTGTCAGAACAAAGATAAAAGTGCAAATAGGCAAATATACAGGATATCTGGAGGCCATCTTCCTAGTGCCTTAAGATCGAATCCTGCTCCATATTTTGCATTTTACTTCCTTTTATGATGAAGAGGTCACACGTCAAAGCTGTGTCCTCCATGGACAGGGCCGCATTTCCAGGCTTTGTTTTCAGATGATGAAATGCTTAAGTAGATGGAATCTAAATGTGTTGAATATACACATTCATGAAAAACAATTCAAGAATTATGAGCTGGCAATGCTGTCAGTTTTGCGGTGTTGCATATAAGTTATGGTGATTGTTCAGATCTAAACTACTACAAGTGAAGAGCAAAGGAGCAGTGTCTGTCATAGGTCCATTCAGGTGGGGAGTGACTGTGTAACTGTTGTTGCCACACCCCGTCATGGTGCCATACCAGCCCAGACCTTGTGAATTTGAGCAGCTGCAAGAAGAACAAAGAGAAAGCCATAGGGTGGTGGTCAGTTTTAAAAGCTTTCAATGAATTCAATGAATGGTATCAAATATGTTGAAGTATGCCAAATAAAACAGTGACCGTCTATAAAATATACTGAAATTGATATAATATCCTTGATTTCATTTCACTTTAGAGAATAAATAAATACTGTTCAGGACTGATGATTATTAGACGATCACTGATTGTTTATTATGTGCCAGGTACACACATACACACATTTGTGTATATACAAGAGAGCTTCAAAAAGTTTGGAAAAGTATAATTAAAAGAATGGAACTTTCCATTTTTTTGAAGCACTCTCATACATTTATGTATACACAC
Organism: Nesogale talazaci; assembly: GCA_004026705.1. Taxonomy (NCBI): domain Eukaryota; kingdom Metazoa; phylum Chordata; class Mammalia; order Afrosoricida; family Tenrecidae; genus Nesogale; species Nesogale talazaci. The sequence continues at coordinate 22,731 of PVJH01014605.1, read as the reverse complement.
CATTAAGACTGATAGTATGAGGCAGGTTTGATTATCATGTCTATTTTGCAGATGAAAAGTGAGGCTCAAAAAACTTATTCATATGCGTTTTAGATTGTAGAAAATTCTATACCAAAATGAAAGCTTTAGACATGTGTGACTATAGCTTTCAAATTAGCTCAATACAGAGTGAATGGTATGCGATGATTTGAGACTAGGGAAGGCATAGGAAGGTAACTTTGGGGCACGTAAGCACCCCAGAGTTTTTATTTAAGGGTCTTCTGTAGCCCTACAGTTAGGAAAAAATATACAATTTTCCTTGCCTATCCCCAGCTCTGAGCTGACATGGGATCCTAAAATAAAATAGTAGCACTTTACCCAAAGACATTGCTTAAATAAAAGTAATTAATATCAAGGATTAGAGAAACAAATAGTTCTTTATAATGTAGTTCCACCACTGTCTTCTCATCTACTGCTCTTACAATTTTACATGATCTTCCTTACTAATATAGACCATCAAATCATCACCTTTTCCCTCTTTCGGTTAAACCTCGGAATGCGCTTTTCCATCTCTTTCAGTAAAGATTAGGTTAAAGATGATATCTACCTTCCTTCTCGTGAATTTCCCAGCCTTGGTAAGTCATCGTCACTATCATACCGCCTTGGATTGTCAAAAAAGTAAGCTCTGGAACTATAGCTGTGGCTGTTTATCATGCCAGCAGGTGCCTGTGAACAAAGCATTGGGTAGTACGTAGGTAAAGGTTTGCTTTTCATCTTAGAAAGGTGGTTGTGAGGTACAATGATTTCTAGTTTTAAACTTTGTCAAAATGGTAAGCTTGACATTGTTTGAAAGCAAAGGAGAACTTGCATTGGGGATATTTATGATATCATACCAAATTCTGTGTTAATCTTTGTGCCCGGAAAAACAGTACCACCGACCACGCCGGCACATGTTCCCATAGAAAGAGGACCATTCCAAATACTATATACTCTTCTCCACTGATATCTTCTAGATGAGCCTGGAAAAAAGAGCATGGCTTGGCAGTGAAAAAAAACATGTATGTGAGGCATAAGCATTCATTGTCTATAATCACTTGTTTTAGGAAGAGTAAGTTAAAAAATGTCAAGGACCCACATAAAACCCTCAAAATTTTCTCAAACTTACGTAATTTTCTTGAAAGGACATAGAAATGCTTTATTGTTAAGTAAAATAAAAAATGATTAAATTTTTTAAGGCATCAATTTTTAAACATATTTTACTATTTGGATATTATGTAGTGATATCATTTACAGGCCTCACTGTCTGAAGAGAGTGGTCATAAAGATACTATTGATTCCAGCTGCTCTGTAGGCCACATGTTGGCATTTGTCCACACTGGCTCTTACCCAGAGTTACTTCTGTAGAGAAGTGAAGTCCTTCAGCTCTGCTGCTACTTAAAAGCATGCTTTGGGGTCCAACCTCAATACTGAATCTATTGCTGTTCTATCAGATGTTGGGAACAGGAAAATTGAAAGGGAATGAAGAAAATCTGGCACAAAGATGAAAGCTACTTTGTACTCTATATGAAAATTCTTTCTCCTTAGAAGATCATTGGAACTCTGATAAAATGGTATTCCAGGTAACTTTAAATTTGGTAGAAAGTCAATTAATATAACTTTGTCAGCTAAGAAGTAAAATGTGTATATTACAAACTGCATGCTGATAATTACTGTCACAAATACCCATATGCCCAAGGAACTATAAATGATCTCATTAACGTGATTGAGAACACCAGATTTACATGGAAGCCATTGTTTAAACTTCTACAACTGAAACAAATAGGTATTTACTGGATAAGGAAGAGTTAATTATATCCCAACAAATTAAAAACATCCATATTCACTGGCTAATAACAGGTAACCAATTTAGAGATATTTAAACATCATCCTTTTAAAATTAGTAAAATGGTGTGAACCTATTTTAAACTATTAGTAGCTACAAATTAAAAACACAGTATTCCTTTAGAAACTATTTAGAGAAAATTTCTCTAAAGAGTAATTCCAATCATCATATGTAAATGACACTTTTTTTTTTGTGGGCATCACTGCCCTGGTGGGAGTAGGAGGCCGTCTTGCTCCTGGAGAGCTGCTGCTGGATTTGCACCACCAACCCTGTGGGCTGCAGTCCCATACTCAACCACTACGCCACCGGGGCTCAGCCCCATGAATGACACTTTTAAACACCGAGATTTCAGTATGATTAATGAAAGCAGATATAAAAGTGTAAGTTAAATAGTTAAACATGCTCTCCTACTTAAGATTAACTTCACGTCGTCACATTGTAAGATTGGCAAAACGTGGTAGGTACTTACTTTCTCTGAAAGATTATCCCAGCCATAATTAAATGGACTTTCTAATGTATCCTGAGATATGGTGATCACCACCAAATTGTAACAAGCTCTTGACGAGTAGAGAAGAATGACTACAGAACCAACAACAACCGTCTGGCACAGAGACATACCCTAAAAGAAATAAAAATCGTCATGATACCTGACACATTTATCCTGACACGCTGTCCACCCACACGCACATAGTATGGTAAATTCTTGCAATGCACTCTTAGAGACGCCCGATAAGAGTCAACTCTGTGTATCTGGATTCACAAGTCCTATTCTTAGACTCACTTGTGTTTAAACATCCTTTACTAATTTGTCCAGGGATGGCTGGAGGAAGATTTTGTTCTGCCAAGTTTATCGTATTTCCTTAAGTAACACATAAATAGACAAGTTGACAAAAGGTCTAAGTTTAATATTAATCAGAAAGGAAATTTAGTCTTCATGAGGAAAGGATGGGGAATAGAAGGATTAATCCATGTGACATGCTGAATTTCAAACAAACTTAGAAATACAGTTCCTACGCTGCTTTCCTGTAGTCAGAGAATTGATGTTAGTTCCCTATTAGTGCTATTACAATGATTATGTGAAGTAGGAATCCCAGAGGACTTTCCAATCGATAATATTTTGAATATTTTAATATAATGGCTTTCACAATTTCCAGAAATATGGAAAGTTCTTATTACTTTGTGAGAAGGTTTCAAGTGTGTATACTTGGGAGGGAAGCTGTGGTTTTGTATCTTGCAAGTATTCTTCACACACATTTCAACACAACTGCTTTTGTAATCCTATATATTGTCAGATTCATTTAAAATATTATTCAGCGGAGACCCGTTGCCAAAGAGATCCCTGCCAAAAATACTTAACAGGGTATGTTTTGATTTTCTAGTGCTAGTGTAACAGCAATACTTTAAGAGCAATACTTTAATTCAAAGAACAGAAATTTCTCAGAGTTTCGGAGGCGAGAAGTCAGAATTCAGGGCACTGGCTTTGGGGGAAGGCTCTCTGTTGCTCAGGGAGAATAGCCATCTTTTACCTCCTCTAGTTTTAGTACTCATAGGTTTCTTGGTGATCTCCACATGGCATTGTCTTTCCCTCATTCGAGCTCACTAGTCCCAGAGTCTAACGTGCTCTTTTTAAATATATAATTTACAAGGAAGAGGCTAGAACACAGGAGCCCTAGTTCCCTAATGGTTCCTCACTGAGCGGCTAGTCTCAAGATCGGCAATTGAAATGACCAGCATGTTTGTGGAAGAGGAGCCTTGCTACTACATTTTTCATGGTCTTGGAGACTCATTTTCTGCCCTGCAGCGTCACTGAGTCAGAATTGATTTAATAGCAGGTGATCTTTTGAGGTCAAAACCACATCTTACATAGCCTCATTAACATACCAAATACAACCCTATTTCCTATGCCCAAACAGGATTACATCTACATATAGAAGGGTTAGGATTCCAACACAATACAATCAGGGCCGTCTGTCAGTTCATGTTTTATTTTTCAAAATGCAAAAGGGTCTTTGACGGCATTAAGTGTACAAGCCTAAGTGTACATTAAGTGTACAACCAGGTCTGACAGAGCAGAACTGTCCTATAAGATGTCCAAGGCTATACATGTTTACAGCAGCAGACTGCCACAGCTTTTTTCCATGCATGTTTGTGCAGCTGCTACTATGTGGTTAGGAGGTGGGTGGTTCAACGACCACATGATTCATGTGGACCTGCTCTGTGGGTTTCAAAGATGGTAAATCTTCATGGATGTAGAAAGTTTCATTGCTTCTCCTGCAGCTCGTCTGGGGTGGTTTCAAACTGCTGACCCTGAGGTTAGTGGCTCAATGTGTAACCACTATGCCACTAGGGCCCCTTGGTTTAGGACTACAATTTATGAAATATAAACAGCAGATTAGACACAGGGACTAGGGGTCTACAGGACTGAGTAGAACTGCCCCGCTGAGTTTCCAAGACAGTAAATCTTTATTGGAGTAGAAAGTCCCATCATTCTTCTGAGGTGATTTCAATCAACTGACCTTGTAATTACCAGCCCAGCATATAATCCATCAGGCTACCAGGTCTCTGTTTTACAGACAGAAAGAAACCTGCAATTCACAGAAGACTCCTTCACACAGGAGCATTTCCTACGCTCTTCCTAATGTCAAATGTCCTAATGAATATTCATGTAGGTGAAAAGTCGGTGTCTACAAGCATTATCTTAGCCTGTTTTACATATACATAAGGCATATGTTTACATGTAAATCAACAACTCAATTTTTCAGCAATATTTTTAGCATGTAGACTAAGGGTATGTGTATTCTGTTTTGTTCAAAGTTTGGGCAAAAATTGTTCAAATATTTCAGAAAATTATGACACTAACAGTAACATGGTTCATAGTATTGAAGCCACCAATGCAACAAACACATCTGTTACATACACAGAAGCCATGAATAGGACAACTACAAATGCAGACCCATTGAGCCAGTTGTGAGGATTTTGGTCTTTTTTTTTTTTTTTTCACACTTTTTGTTTTGTTTTGTGGGCATCACTGCTGCCTGGTGGAAGTAGGATGCCCAGCCTTGCTCCTGGAGAGCTGCTGCTGGATTTGAACTGCCAACCCTGTGTGCTGCAGTCCTGCACTCAACCACTAGCGCCACAGGGGCTCAGCCCTCGTCTTTTTTTTTTTTTTTGGTGCACACCTTTTCTGATTTTATTTTTTTAAATGACTTTATTGGGGGGCTCTTACAGCTCATATAACATCCAATACATCATTTGTATCAAGCATATTTGTACACATGTTGCTATATTCATTTCCAAATATTTTCTATTTGACCCTTTGGTTTAAGTTCCTCTTCCCCCCCTTTTATTTATAAATCATTTTATTGAGGGTTTATTTTTTGTGGTGTTCCTTCCATTGAGTTGTAATGTACACTGAAAGCTGAAATACTTGGTCTTCATCAGCCAAGTAGTTCAAATCCTGTTCACTTTCCCCAAGCAAGGATGTGTCATCTGCATATTGCAGGTTGTTAAGAAGCCTTTTTTCATTCCTGATGCCACATTCTCCTTCATATAACGACGTTCTCTGATGATTTGCTCAGCATTCAGATAGAATAAGACTGGTGTGAGGATACCACCCTCAGGCACACCTTTCCTGATTTTGAACCATGCCGTATTCCCGTGCTCTGGTCACACAACTGCCTCTGTACAGGTTTCACGTGAGTACAATGAGGTGTTCTGGAATTCCCATTTCTTTGGAATAAGTACACATATGGATCTTTTCCAGTCAGCTGGTCAAGTAACTGTCTTCTAAATTTCCTGATATAGATAAGTGAGTGCTTCCAGTGCTTGGCACTCAATCAATTCCTGGGGCCTTCTTTTGAGTTAACACTTTCAGTGCAGCTTGATGGAAGAAATCACCAGTTCTTGCTCATATGCTACCTTCTGAAAAGATGGAATGTTGGCTAGTTTTTTTTAAAAAAATAAATCATTTTATTGGGGGCTTACAGCTCTTATAAGAATCCATAGAGCAATGTTTTTTTGTTTTTTGGGCATCACTGCTCTCTGGTGGTGGGAGTAGGAGGTCCAGACTTTGCTCCTGTGGAGCTGCTGCTGGACTTGAACCTCCATCCCAGTGGGCCGCAGTCCTGCGCATAACCACTACGCCACCGGGGCTCAGCCCTCATAGAGCAATTTTATCAAACACATTTGTACATATGTTGCCATCATCTTCAAAACCTTTTCTTTCTACTTGAGTCTGTGGTAACAGCTCCTCTTCCCCCCTCATAAACTCTTGAGAAATTGTATTTTTATTTTCATATCTTACACCATCTGCTGTCTCCTTTAACCCACGTTTCGACTAATGATTCTGTATCCTTTCCATCTGCTTTTGATGCTTCCTGGATCATTCAATATTTTGCCCATAGAATCTTTCAATATTGCAATTCCAGGTTTACATTTTTTCCCCTAAAGTTTTTTCAGTTTAGGATGTTCTGGTGTATTCTTCCATTTTTAATTTTCTAAGACCATCTTTACACATTTCATAAAGCCAGTGGCAAGGTGGGTGTGAAAGGTCTGGTAGGGATTGATCAAGAGTAATTTTTTTTTGGGGGGGGCATTACTGCCTCTGGTGGTTGTGGGTCCTACCCAGTGCCACTCCTGAGGGCTGCCGCTGGATTTGAACTGTCAAGCCCGTGGGCTGCAGTCCGGCACTCAACCACTTACGCCACCGGGGCTCAGCAGATCAAGAGTAATGTAACAGAGAAAAATTACTGAGACCCAATTGAAGGCTGAGCATGACAGTAGGACAAGAGGAATGTAAAAGTAAATAGAGAAAAGAACTAGGAAGCAAAGGACACTTACAGATGTTTAAATATAGGTATGTACATAGGTAAATATATTTATGATGGTGGGGAAATAAATCTACATGCATATATTTATTGGGTTAGTATTAAGGAAGCAGATGGGCATTGGACCTCCAATCAAATACTTTCTCAATGCAAGAACTCCTTGTTTTATTAAATTGGCATTCCATGATGCTCACTTTCCTGACAGGATCACTGAAGACAAATGTGTGCCTAAGCAAAAGTGATAAAGAAAGCTGATGGTGCCCACCTATCAAAAGATATAGTTTCTGGGGTCTTAAAGGCTTGAAAATGAACAAGTCACCATCTAGCTTGGATGCAACAAAGAACTAAAAATCATATCATTGCATGTCCACCTTCCTGATATGATAGCTGAAGACAAATGTGTGTGTAAACAAATGTGGTGAAGAAAGCTGATGGTGCCTGGCTATCAAAAGATAAAGTGTCTGGGGTCTTAAAGGCTTGAAGGTAAATGAGCGGCCATCTAGCTCAGAAGCAACAAATCCCACATGGAAGAAGCACACCAGTCTGTGTGACCATGAGACGTCGAAGGGATCAGGTATCAGGTATCAAAGAACTAAAAATGATATCATTATAAATGAGGGGGAGTACAGATTGGGGGTCCAAAGCCCATCTTAGGTCAAGGGACATCTTACAGAATGGTTGGTGGGAGAAGACGAGCTAGTCAGGGTACAGTGTAGCAACGATGAAATATGCAACTTTTCTCTAGTTCTTAAATCCTCCCCCCCCCCCACCATATGATCCTAATTCTACCTTACAAAGTCAGCTAGACCAGAGGAGGTACACTGATACATATAGGAATCAGAAACATGGGGAATCCAGGACATATGTTCCCTTCAGGACCAGTGGTGAGAGTGATGGTACTGGGAGGGTGGAGTAGAAAGGGGGAACTGATTACAAGGTTCTACATATAGTCTCCTCTCTGGGGTACAGACAACAGGGAAGTGAGTGAAGGGAGACATCAGACAGTTTAGGATATGACAGAATAATAATTTATAAATTATCAAGGATTTAAGGTGGGGAGAGGGAAAATATGAATAGCTGGTACCAGGGGCTTAAGTGGAAAGAAAATGTTTTGAGGGTGATGGCAAACAAGTGCACAAATATGCTTGGCATACAATGGATGGATGTATGGATTGTGATGGGAGTTGTATGAGCCCCCAATAAAAGGATTAAACAAACCAAAAAAATTGTACTTTGCCTTTTTTTCTTTTTAAAGAGTTTTTGTTAATTTTGCATTTTAATATCAAAAAAACTCTCCTTCATGTGGAGATGATGATAATCTTTAAAATTGCCTATAATGTCTTGGTAGTAACTGGAATTCCTCAGCAAAGTTGGGTTGATTTGTAGCCCCTGGGGCTGTGTACTTTGTCTTATAGAGCTGCCCTTTGAAATTTTCTGGTCAGCAATTTGATTTCATAATTTTCCCCATGTGCCTTAGCTAATCAACGATTAGTAGCAAGTTTCAGAGTCTCTTCTGACACTCACTTTGATCATTTCTTTCTCTTCTTTTATGACTTTTTGCATTCTTCATGATGCTCTTGATGTCCTCCCACAGCTTATTAGGTCTTCTCTGATTAGTGTTCAAGGCATCAAATGTGTTCTTGAGATGTTCTAAAAAATTTAATTGTATATTCACAAGATCATATTTAACTTTTGTGGACTTGTTTTTCTTCAGTTTCAACCTGAACATATGGGCAACTGGTGGTCACTTCCACAGTTCAGCCACGGTTTAGTTTTAGCTGCCGGTATTGAGTTTCTCCATTCTCTCTTCCCACAGATGTGTTAATTTGTTTTCTGTGTGTCCACATGTATAGTCACTGTGTTACTGAAAACTGGCTATGAACAAGTTGTGTTGCAAAATTCTATCACGAGATGTCTAGCTTTGTTTCTATCATTTAGGCCATATTCCAAGTACTGTTCTTTCCTTTTTGTTTCCAACTTTTGCAGTCCAATCACCAATAATTATCCAAGCCCTAAACCAAATTCACTGTCATAGAGTATGACTAGAGAAACAAATTAATGGACACACATAAATGCATAAGAAATGGCTTTATATACAAGAGCTATTGAACATTAAGAAAACATCCTAGCCCAGTCCAGATCAAGTCCATGAGTTTGATATTAGCCCCTATGTCCGATATCTATCTAAATTCCTCTTCAGATTCATGAAACACGTGCAATGACCCTGAATGCAAGAGGATCAGAGGCCAGTCTTGTGGATTCAGTGGCATTATAGGCATCTCAGCGCTGGCAGGGATCTTCAAGTGGTTTCTCCAGCTCCTGAGACTATATCAAGGTAGGTCCACCTGGATTCTGCACAGGGGTGACATGAGAAAGGGTGTCTCCTGCCTCCAACAAGGAATTATAGGAATACCCAGAATCCTCAGCAGAAGGCCAGGACCATACAGAGGCCATGTTGGCTATATTCTAATTGACAGGCTAGACTCTACTCATACACTCTTAATCCTTAAATTGACACCAAAATAAGTAACTACCACAGAGTCAATGCTGATTCACAGTGACCCCCTGTAAGTTTCCAAGACTATAGCTATTTATGGGAATAGAAAACCCTTCTGAGGAACTGCTGGTGGTTTTGTACTGAGCACGACAGCATCAGGTCTAGCATCAATGCATCCCAATTGCATGTCTGATCAGTTTCAAACTGAATATGTAGGTAGAATTCTTCAATTTCTTCAGAAGTCGCTTTAGTGATTGTTAAATAAAGTTTGATAATAATTGTATAGATTAGATTTCCTTGATCTCAGATAGATATAATCCCCTCACAGACAGCATTGGACTTCAAGATAGATCTTGAAACGCCCTTTTTGAAGATGAATGCAACACCATTCATTCCTCCTGATTGTGTCATCCTCAGCATAGTGAACCATATGGGTTTCTGATTCAAAATGGCTCGTACTGGTTCATTAATGCATAGGATAATTGTGTTCCATTCCATTCATTTTGGACAACTTTCAATTTTCCTAAATTTATACTTTGTACCTTACATGTCCTTATTATTAATTGATGTTTGCACCTGTTTTTTTTTTTTCCATTTTGAGTCATGTCCCATCAGCAAATGAAGGTCTTGAAAGTCTTTTGGCAGTGGGGGGGCATCACTGCTATCCGGTGGTGGGAGTAGGAGGCCCAGCCCCACTGCTGGAATTGAACCTCTGTCCCAGTGGGCCGCAGTCCCGTGCACAACCACTATGCCACCGGGGCTCAGGGTCTTGAAAGTCTTAACGACCATGGGCTAAAATGTACTCTATTCACTTCATGACGAAGCAGTTCTTCTTCGGTCATACTTGTGTGCCTTCTGAGCTGAGGGGCTATCTTCCGACACTGTCTCTGACAATGTCCTGCTTTCACTTATTAAGTTTTCAGGGACTGAAAATGTTTATATGTTATGCATAAAGTTTTCAGGGAGCTCTTCTGAAGTGGGAAGCTGAGTCCTTTTTTGTCGTCTGTTCTTTTGGAAACCCCATTGAAACCTGTTCACTTTGGGTGACCCTGCTTATATTTGAAATAACAGTGACAGCTTTTAACATCATAGCAACACCTAAGTTACCACATGTACTAGTCTGGGTAGACTACAGAAACAAATTCACAGACACTTATATGTGTACAGGAAAGAGTTTTATATAGAAGAGCATTGAATATTGAGAAAACATCCCAGCCCAGTCCAGATCAAGTCCAAATGTCTGATATTAGCCCATATACCAATCTGTAAAGTCCTCTTCAAACTCAGGAAACATATGTAATGATGCCAAATACGGGAAGGTCACAGGTCAGTGGGTGGGAAGTCTTGTGGATTCCGTGGCGTTGTAAGCATATCAGCACTGGCAGGGGTCTCCGCATGGCTTCTAAGGCTCCAGCAATCTGACTCCATCAGCCTCTCTCCATGTGTCTTTTCCTGTGGGATGTCTCGCAGGAAGTCAGCCAAGTGAGAGAGAGAGAGTGAGTCTCTTGTTTCCCAAGAGGAAAACGGGAGTTTGCAGAATCCTCAGGAGAAGGCCAGGGCCACACTGAGGCCTCATTGGCTGTGAACTGACAGGCTAGATTCCACCCCTTCGTTCTGAGTCCTCAAATGGACACCAGATTATGTATCTACCACACCGCAGTACAACAAACCACACCACAGTACAACAAACCGAGAGAAAAGCGATGGGGGCTTTATGTGTAGGTACAAACATCTGACCAGTACATAATGCCCACATACTTACATATGAAATAGTAATTTTATTTTTAAATTACTTTTTCTTTATTTCTTCTATCATTGGAGCCTGGGTGATGTGGTGGACTATGCATTGTACTGTTAAGCCACAAGGTCAGCAGTTCAAAACTACAAGTCAATGCATGGGAAAAAGACAAGGCTTTCTACTCTTGTGAAATAAGAGTAACAGTCTCCCTCCCCTGTGCTGTCGGATTGCCATGACTAGAGGGTAGTGAGCTTTGGTTTTATCTTATCGCTACAGTATCAGACTAAAAGTTGGTGCTATGTGTGTAGCTACAATTAATGACCTATTAATTTAAAAATAAAAATAGGTTATACAAAGAAGGAATTGGGCCTACCAGGATTGGGAACTATTACTTTAGTTGACTTTCTTTTTTAAAAAAATCATTTTATTAGGGGCTCATACCAATTCTTATCACAATTCATTGTGTCAAGCACATTTGTACACTTGTTACCATCATCATTCTTAAAACATTTGCTTTCTACTTGAGCCCTTGGTATCAGCTTATTTTTTTCCTTCCCTCCTTGCTCGCCCACCCTTATGAACCCTTGATAAATTATAAATTGTTATTTTTCCATATTTTATACTGTCCAACATCTCCCTTCACCCACTTTTCTGTTGTCCATCTTCAGTTGACTTCTTTTTGGAGGGAGGGCATCACTGCCCTCTGGTGGTCGTGGGAGCTACTCAGCGCTACTCCTGAGGGCAGCTGCTGGATTTGAATCGCCAAGCCCAGGGGATGCAGTCCCGCACTCAACCACTTATGCCACTGGGGCTCAGCCCCAGTTGACTTCTTTTTAAGAACATATTTTAGAGCCATATGAAAAGAAAAAGAACTAAAGGATGAAAAGTACTTTGTATAGTAACAAAGACACTTTTCTTTGTTACTATACAAAGTATCTCAATTTTTTCTTTTAAACCACAAATTACTTTCTTTAAACTAATCCACTATGTAGTAAATAATATAAAATAAAAATAAACTGTAACAAGAATACCTATTTTTTTAAAATCTAGGCTAAAATTCCTTATAATTAGCATGCTTAAAAATAAATATTTCTGATGAGTTAATATAAAATAAATCAAATTTTATTACCACTATGTTCTCAATTAAAGATAATGCAACAGATAATTGAGTGCATGATTATCCTCTAAAATAACTTTCAATGATTTTTCAGTCCCTGCTTTGAGAAATAAAATGATTGCTAAAAAGGACCAAGCTATGATTTTGAACAGTAAGCTTATAAATACTAGAAAAATAACTGAAAAAAGATTTTTGTGAAAAAGAGCAATGAATGAATAATACTGAGGAATTAAGAAAGCAAAACTATAACCAAATTGCATACATATAGTAATGAAAGTCATAGATTAAGAAAACAAAGTGATCCTGCAAAGTACAATACTTAAGGAAAAAATAACCCAGCAATATGAAAAGTTGTGTCAAAAAGTTACACAGGGTACTAACAATTTCATTCAAGAGCAATCCTCTAAGAAGAATTTAACCTCTCAACTATGACATCTACAAATCTACTTAAAGAATTTCCATATTTGACAAGTTCCAAATTATACTTTGTTCTTGAACACTTCAGTGTTCATACCATTTTCTAGACTTCAATAGATTACTTTTTTTTTTTGGGGGGGGCATCACTACCCTTTGGTGAAGCTACCCAGCCTTGCTGCTGCTGGATTTGAACCACCAAGCCAGTGGGCCGCAGTCCCGCACTCAACCACTGCGCCACCGGGACTCAGCCCTCAGATTACTTCTCCGACATATGCAGACATTAAGTTATCTTGTATGCATTTTGACAAGTTGTTTACATTGTTTACATCTGTATAATCCAAATTTCTATCAAGAAATATAACAATATTGCACCAGAAAGTTGTCTCCCAGTCCTTCCCAACCAATCCCAATCCTCAAGCCTCCAGAGACATACACACTTGATCTTGTTTTTACATCAACTTAATTGTCCCGATGCTAGAATGTCAGGTAAACAGAATAGAGTTCCTTTGTAGGTTTCATCACCTACCACTTTCTTTTTGGGATTCACTCATGGTGTTAAGTGAACCAGTAATTTGCTCTTTATTGCTGAGGTACAAAATTAGAGTTACTCACTTCTTTCAGGTTTCAAGCTCACCTTAGAGAGCTCCACGTGTCTTGGAATCTAGGAGCTCTCAGTGCAGTCATTAGCTCCAAATGATGTGTCTTGCTCCCAGCTATTATTCTAGGTGGAACTGAGCAGCCTCCCTCCCTCCCAGCTGACTTCTCTCTCCATTTATCTCTTGTAAACTACAACCACCAGAGGCAGTGATGCCCCCTCCCAAGAAAAAAATAAAAAAAAAAATTAAAGTGGTATAGACTATACCACTATACCAGGAAAATCCCCTTAAGGCTGATCAGGGATCTGATAAGAGTAAAGATGCTGATTTACGTAAGGATAAAATCACACCTATTCCTGCCTCATTAACCACAGGAAGAGGTTTGAATTTATAATACATCCTAAAATGGAGTATAATCACACAACCCTGGCAGTTTGGCCTAGCCAAGTTGACGCACAATTTGGAAGGATAGTAATCACTTAAATTCTACAGTAGTATAGGACAGTTCACCTGGTGTTTGTTTTCTATTGACAGCTGGTTTCTTGCTTTTGGCTAATCTGATAAAGTTTCTATGAATGTTCTTGGAAACCTTTTGTGGATATATGCTTTCATTTCTTTGGGGGTAAATATTTAGAAGTAGAATTGTGGGTCATCTGGCAAATTTAAGTTTATCCGTAAAGATCATTTCTCAAAGTGGATGTACGATTTTAGACTTCCAACAAAGTATGGGAGTTCCAGTTGCTCCTTATCAGTCAACATTGGATTTCTCAGTCTTTGAATTTTAGCCCTTCTGGTGAATTGAGTAGAAGTATCTCATTTTAGTTTTCATTTAAATTTTCCTGATATTTCGATTAGGCACTTTTCATTGAACTATTGGTACATCTTCTTTGTGAGGAGTCTTAACATTTTTTGATCCCTTTTAAAGAACTATTTGTTTTTTTCTTAAGTTGCAGGACATTTTGGGGAGCCCTGGTGGTACAGGGATTATGTACTGGGTTGACAACTGAAAGATCAGTAGTTCAAAACCACTAGTCACTCTGTGGGAGAAAGTTGAGGCTTTCAACAGTCTTAGAACACACAGGGGCAGTCTTCCCTAGCCTACAGGGTCACTATGAAGGGGAATCGACTTGATGGCACTGAATTTAGGATATACATATATAGCCGTTAAGCCAATAACTTGTCAGATAGTATTTCCTTGAAGTCTGTGGCTGCCTTTTCCTTGTGTTGTCTTTCAAGGAAGAAATTTATAGTTTAGTAAATTCTTTTGTTGTAATTACTTTATAAGAAAACTTTGCATATAGTTCATTTATATTCTCTTTTAGAAGTTCTAGACTTAAAAAGTATTTTTTTCATTTTGGTTTATGTTCCATTTTGAATTAATGTTTTTGAGATAAGATGAATTCAAAGTTCATTTTACTCAATATGGATAACCAGCTGTTCCAATTTCCTTAATAAAGATGATTTTCTTTTCCCATTGGATTGCATTAGTGTCTTTATAAAAAATAAAAAGACCACATACATATGGACTGATTTTTCAACTCTACTCTGTTCCCTTGATCTGTTTGTATGCAAGCAGCAAATTGTATCAATTATTACTAATTTTATAGTAAAATTTAATCCTGTTTTTAAATTAAGCTATGCAGTAGAAGCCTTCTGTGCTTTTTAATACAGTAGCCACTAAACACACATGAATAAATTTTTTTTTGGCATCACTGCCCTCTAGTGGGAGTGGGAGGCCGAGCTTTGCTCCTGGAGAGCTATTGTTGGATTTGAACCACCAAGCCTGTGGGCCACAGTCCTGCACTCAACCACTACACCACCGGGGCTCAGTTTGAATAGTTAAATTTAGACACAAGTTTTCCCATTGCACTAGCCACATTTAAAGTGGTCAATATTCATACATTGCTAAACATACTGAACAGGGCAGATAAAGCATATTTCCTTCATCTTAGATTGTTCTATTGGAGGCTGTCACTTTAAATATTTTAGATTCATTCCATTTTCCTATCATATTACAATCAGTTTCCCATTTTTTTTAAGCAAGGAAACGATAGTTGATGTTGCATTGAACCTATAGATTAATTTGTAAAGTACTACTATGTTAATGTTGCATCTTTCAATCAACACAGTAAATTTATTCATTGGTATAGGTCTTCTTTAATATCTCTCATAGCAGAGATTCATTTTTGTTTAGAAAATTTATTCCTAAGGATCTTGTTTCTAGATGATAATCTGAAAAATTTGTTTTTGCCTTTTGCAATTTTTCACCTTTTGAGTTTGGGTTTTTGGCAATTGACAGCTGGTGGTCTATTAAATTACAATTTGTTTTTGCATTTTCATCTTGTATCCCTAGAACTTGCTAAAATTCATTAGTTTTAATAATTGTTTAGATATCTTTGAGATGCTCATGCTGTCTCTTAAATTTTTTGATATTATGAATTGGATAAAGTTTTACAGAGCAAATCAGTTTTTCATTCAACTGTTCATATTTTGCTTCTTGTCACTGACAGTAATATCGTCATCATGTAACTTCATTCATTCTGTTTTCTGCCTATTTCTTTTCATAAATTGCTTAAATGGATATGATGGATACTTGTCTATAATTTTAAAAATGTTTTTGTATCATCCTTTTCAGTACAATGATGGCTCCATAAAATAAGTTGAGAAATGATTCTTATTTTCAAAAATAGTTAAATATTATTACATCTTCTTTAAATAGATGCTTCAAAAAAACACTTGGGTCTGGAATTACCCTTGAGGGAAATTTTGATAAGAATTTCAATTTCTTTATTTTAAAAAGAGCCACTAAGGCTATACATTTCATTCTGAATCAATTTTGGCTATTAAAAAAAGAATTTCAGTTATCAAAAATTTTCAGTTTTCCATACTATTACTACATTTTTCTTCCTTAGTGTCATGGTATTTACATTTTTTAAATTTTCACTCTGTGTTTTATTGTAGATCATTAGCTTATTTAAAAAAATTAGTTTTGTTTTTGTTTATTTTTCTATTATTTACCTGCTTTATGTTTCATTCATTTCTATTTTTATTTTATTATTTCAGCCTTTTGTCACTCTTTTTCCTACTTTCCCAACCACTTAGTTTCTAAATTAGAAACCCAGGTTATCAATTTCATATTTTTTCATCTGTTTAAATATGTGCTTAGTTATAATTTCACCCTTTAAGTACTGGTTTAGCTGCATCCCACAAATTTTCTTTTTTTAAAATTTTTTAGGCATCACTGCCCTCTGGTGGTGGGAGTAGGAGGCCCAGCCTTTGCTCCTGGGAGCTGGAATTGAACCTCCATTCCAGTGGGCTGCAGTCCCACACACAATCACGACGCCACCAGGGCTCAGCCCCCATCCCACAAATTTTGATACATTTTATTTCATTATCATTCAGTTTGAAATATTTTTCAATTTCCCTTGACATTTTTTCAGTGATTTAGAATTGTGCTTAATTTTGGGGTTTGTAGATATCATACTGTTATTAATCCTTAATTGCACAGGAGCCAGATAACATTCCTTTTGGATGTATTGATACAATCAATGGTCCATTATATGGGTATTTTGATGATCACTTCCATTCTTAAAAGAATTTGTGTAATTCAAAAGGGTTGATAGTGTTTATTTTTTTATGTCTTAATATTTTGCTTATCAGTTCTTGAGATGTTAAAATATCTATGATTATAAGTTTGTCTTTCTTTTCTTTTACTACGTTGCCTCATATACACTTCATGATTATTGACATATTGATGAAATGTACCTCTGTATTTGATAATGCACTGTCTTTAAGTCTGTTTTATAGTAATATAGCTATTCCAGCTTGCATAGTATTTTTGCTTTTCTCTTTCTTTTCAATCTATATGTTTTGTTATTTAAAAATCATTTCCTGGGCTGAGCCCCGGTGGCGTAGCGGTTGTGTGCGGGACTGCGGCCCACTGGGATGGAGGTTCAATTCCAGCAGTGGGGCTGGGCCTCCTACTCCCACCACCGGAGAGCAGTGATGCCCCCCCCCCTCAAAAAAAATCATTTCCTGTTGGGGGGGCATTTCGTGATGCTGCATACAGATTTTGCTTATTATGCATTTTGACAATTTAACCCAAGTGTTTGTCTATCCATTAATATTTACCATATAGGAGAATATTGAAAAAAAAAAACCACTGCTAAAATAGCAAACCAAACTGTGTTGGATGTATGGCCAGTGTTCCTTAGAGGCAAGTATGTCTTACATACTTTGGACATGTTGTCAGGAGAACAGTCCCCGAAGAGGGACATCACACTTGATAAAGGGGGAAGGGCAACGGAAGGGAAGGCTCTCAAGACGGACCGACATTGTGGCTGCATCAATGGGCTCAGGCTTTGAGAACAATTGCACAGGGCCCTGCAGTTTCCTTCCGTTGTACACGGGGTCGCTATAGGTCAGAGTTGCCTGGACAGCATCTAACAACAAGAACGACAACATCTAGGACCCCTAGCAGTGTAGTGGTCTTGGGCTGGGATGTTAACTCAAGGTCAGCAGTTTGAAACCACTGTCTATGGCCATCCCGCCCTGAACGTGCCCGTTCTCGTCTGAAATCACTAACTGCATGGAGGGAAGAGACAAGGGTTTCTACTCCCATACAGAGTTACAGTCGTGGAAGCCTCCTGGGGAAGTTCTATTTTCTGCATCAACTTGATGGCAGTGAACAAATGCATGATACTGGTGATGTTTGGATTTAGCTTTTACATTTTCCTTGTTTGTTTTGTTTATCCCTATAGTGTTGTTAATGTTGCCCATACCCTTCATTTTCTGCCTTTTTGGTTGAATAATTTTATAATTCCATTTCAATTTGTCTTTGGGTTTTTAGCTATACTTTTCTGTATTATTATTATTATTATTGGCTGATCTATGGCAGCAGTTCTTAAAGGCCTCGTAATAACCCTCCCCCTCCCCACCAAAACCCCCAAGTTCACTGCTACCAGGCCCATTCGAAGTCAGAGCAACACTACAGTACAGGGTAGAACTGCCCCTGAGCACTTAGGCGACCGACACTCTTTTCACAAATAGAAAGCCCCAGCTTCCTTTTTGAAGCTCCTGGTGATTTCAAATCACTGTGCTACCACGGCTCCTCAATGGGCCACGGCCCTTTCAAAATCAAAACAATTGAAAAATATCACTAAGCCATCATTTGCTTTTGCACTCTAGTTGATAATGCCGTCACTCCATGTTTATCCCTGTTTCCTTCTTTGGCAGATGAGGTAGGCCTGCCTTCCTTTTATTTTGGCTCTCTAGCAGACATCAGGTCTTTTTTTTTTAGTGATTAAACTTTCCTGATGATCCATCCAAAATAAGTTAACCAAAGTCGCACCATTCTCCCTTCTAAGGAGCATCCTGGTTATATTTCTTCTCACTTCTCATTCTTTTGGGAATCCACAGTAATTAAAAACACCAAGCATCATGCAAATAGCCAAGACGAGACACTGTTTCACTACGGTATACATTAAGGTAGCCATGAGGTGGGGCTGACTATATAGTAACTAACTACAGATTGGTGTATAAATATGTATATTTTCTAAAAAGTACTAATTTTGTTTCCTGAACTTGTACTGGTTCCTTTCTATTTTTTTCCAGTTATAGCTATTATAGCTACTGAAACCTCATTATCACACAACAATTATTTTGAAATTCTGAAAATTTATTACACCCTACATGGAAACACAAAATAATTACACCTTCTTGGCTTATTTGGTAATACTTAAAAATAAGATCCAACTAAATTTTGCAATTTGTATAAAACTTATTTTAGGATTTGATATTCTATATTTAATAGGAAAACTTTATTTTTATATTTATGAATAAATCATTGACTTAAAAGGGAAAAATTTAAATTCCTTTTTCAACACATATTTCTCCTGCTTCTAAAAATTATGGTGTGAGAGAGTTCTCTGAATCAGTGAAGTATAGAATCTACTTTAAATAATCGGGGGAAGATAATAAATAAAAACAAAGAGTGAACGTTATCTTTCGATTGTAGTTAGGTACCATTGAGTCAGTTCTAATTCATAATTACCCAACATGCAATAGAATGAAACATTTCCTGGTCCTGTACCATCTTCACAGTTGTTGGCAAATGTTAATAATTTTCCTTATTGTGTCTTCTGTAACAAAATAGTATGGAATAGTAATATAGTAGTATTGTAGGCCAATTGAGTTGCAGCACCATTTGAGACAAAACAATCAGGAAAAAAACCAGAAATTTAAAATGTAGTATGCACTTTAAACACCAAAAATTATTTCCTATTACTTCCAAACTAAAACTGAAAATGTCAGTGAAGTAGCTCTTAAAAATTAATTATTATACTGCATTGTCTAGAAGCACACACACAATAGCAGAGAGACCAGTGAATGGTTGAATAGTGAATTCTAACCAAAAAAGCAATCATATGACTGAATATCT
The DNA here is from genome assembly GCA_004026705.1 of Nesogale talazaci. Lineage (NCBI taxonomy): Eukaryota > Metazoa > Chordata > Mammalia > Afrosoricida > Tenrecidae > Nesogale > Nesogale talazaci. The sequence goes on along the minus strand of PVJH01014605.1, from coordinate 3,240 downwards.
GCTGGACTGAATGTCAGCAACAAAGACAACATGGAAGAAGCACACCAGCTTGTGGGACCACATGGTGTCAAAGGGATCAGTTATCAGGCTTCAAGAACTAAAAACCATAACATTGTGTGCTCACCTTCCTGATATGATTGTTGACGGCAAATGGGTGCATAAGCAAATGTGATGAAGAAAGCTGATGGTGCCCGGCTATCAAAAGATATAGCATCTGGGGTCTTAAAGGTTTGAAAGTAAACAAGCAGCCATCTAGCTCAGAAGCATCAAAGTCCACATGGAAGTAGCACATCAGCCTGTGGCACCACAAGTGTAGAAGGGATCTGGTGTCAGGCATCAAAGAAAAATTATTTCATTATAAATGAGGGGGAGTACAGATTGGAGACCCAAAGACCATCAATAGATGAAGTGACATCCCCTTTGCAGAGGGGTTGCAGGGAGAAGAGCCAGTCAAGGTACAGTATGGCAATAGTGAGGTATGCAACTTTACTCTAGTTCCCAAATGCTTCCTCCCACCCACTATCATGATCCCAATCCTACCTTACAAATCCAGCTAGACTAGGGGATGTACACTGGAGTTGGAAACATGGGGAATTCAGAATAGAAGATCCTTTCAGGACCAGTGGTGGGAGTAGTGATACCGGGAGGATGGAGTGGAAGGGGAGAAGCAATTGCAGGGATCTGCATATGACCTCTCTGGAGTACTGACAGTGGGGAAGTGGGTGAAGGGACACATCGGACAGAGTATGATATGAAAAAGTAATAACAATTTGTAAATTATTAAGGGTTCATGGGGGAGGGGGATAAAGAGGAGGAAGAATATGGGGAGCTGGTATTGTGAGTCTAAGTGGAGGGAGGATGTTTCAGGGTGATGATGGTCACAGGTATGCAAATGTGGGATGCATACAATTGATGTCTGTATTGATCATGATGGGAGTTGTATGAGCCCCCAATAAAATGATTTATAAAAAATTAGGAAAATAACTGAGTACGAGGAAGAAGAAAATGTTTTAAAATTGATTGTGGTAATGACTATACAACTCTTCTTGAGGCTGAGCCCCGGTGGTGTAGTGGTTGTGCACGTGACTGCAGCCCACTGGGTTGGAGGTTCAATTCCAGCTCCCAGGAGCAAAGGCTGGGCCTCCTACTCCCACCACCTGAGGGCAGTGATGCCTGAAAAAAAAAACTCTTCTTGATATGACTGAACTATTGAATTGTATAGTATATGTGGATGAAGTGCCAATAAAATTTTAAAAATTCATAGCATTGCCATTTCCAGTAATACAGAATGTAAAGATTAGGAAATCTGATTGAAAACATGAATACTGATTTAATATCTTGTCTACAGACTAGTATGTTTGCCTTATCAATACATGAATCTAGAGATGTGACAGGGCTTGCTATTTTTGCTTATATTTATATGACAGCAGCACCAACTTATTATCAATGACATCATTTTATGTGCAGTGTCTGACGAGACACCCGTGTACAGAAACAGTAGAAGTGTTGCATAACTTTGCTATTATTATCATGAACCAATAGTTTTGTCATGGAGTAAAACAGTGGTTGTAAAACTGCTGGGCCACCACACAAATTAAGGTAATGGTACCTAGCTGTACCAGGATTCATTATATTCTTTACTACTCATTTCCAGTTAAAAATAGCAAGTTTCACCAAAGAAGTGAAAATATTTATTAAGCATCGACCCCAGAGCATATCACTTCTTAAATATTCTGTGTGACGAAATGAGAAGGGTGCTGAAAACAACTCTGCTGCAGACCCAATGAAGTACCATGGCTGGATGTCTTGAGGAAAAACACTTAAGTGATTGTTTGATTTGTGCACGGAACTAGCCACTTTCTTTTTCATGGAAATGCCATTTTTTTGTTTTTGTTTGTTTGTTTTTGGGGGGCATTACTGCCCTCTGGTGGGAGTGGGAGGCCCTGTCTTGCTCTTGGAGAGCTGCTACTATATTTGAACCGCCAAGTCAGTGGGCCGCAGTCCTGCACACAACTACTATACCACTGGGGCTCAGCCAGAAATGCCATTTTTTACATGAAAGATTGGCAGGCAAACTCTGGTTGTTCAGACTTGATGATTTGGCATATATTTAAAAAGCAAAACAAAATAAGCCTGTCACTTTATAGAAAATGGATAGGAAAAAAAAAGAAAATTGACAGAATTTATTGCAAGTGGTGACATTTGAGCTTTCAAGTGAACATGAAAACTTGGGAAACTTATTTATCTACTATTGTAAGGCTGGCAGCTTCTCCAAATTAAAAAAACTTAAAAAGATCAATAGTGATATAAGCAAATTTGATTTGGGGATGCTATCAGGAGAGATCAGGCTTTTTTTTGGGGGGGGGCATGATGACTGGTGAAGTAGAAAGACAGTGAAAAACTAGAAGACCCTCAGATAGATTGATATAATAGCTCTAACAATGGATCCAAACATAACAATTCTAAGCAGGGGACTGGGACAGTCAGTGTTTCCTTCTGTTTTGTACAGGGTTGCTATCACCTTATCGCACCTAATAACAACAGTCTAATGAACAATGCCAACATTTCAAAGATCTGCATAACTCTGTGAACTGCTATCTTCTAAATGAAGGATGCACAATGATTCCAAATCAATGTGTAAAGCAGACCAACGGAGAGTACGATGGTTTTAGATTCTATATAGTAACTAACTGCTAAGAAACCTGCATTCCTGAGTTTGGTGCAGTCTGAAAGAAGAATATGCACAGTTATCTGAAAAGGCTACTGAAATGTTCCTTCATATTCTAACCTCAGAACGTGTGAAGATGAGTTTTCTTCATACACTTCAATCTAAACAACAAATTGTTAACGGATAGAATGTGGAAGCAGATCAGACCAGAAGTCAGAGATTCGCAATGTATACACCAATGATTAACTTACTATGTTTGTGGAAATACAATTATTTAAAATCAAAGCATGTTATGTATATTGACATGTAATTGGCTTGTTATTATTTTAAATGAATAGTTTTGGACTTTCTCAATTATAATATGGCATATATCTATTGATGTAACCCACATAAAAAACTATTTTAGGTCTTAAATAATTTTCAGGGGCACAATGTGATCTTGAGACCAAAATATTTGGGAACCACTGCAATATACATTCTAAAAAATATACATTTTTATATTGCCCTTATTGCAATATAACTTTCCAGTCTTAGTAGCTAATCTCAGACCACTTCATGTAAATGCAATACTC
>PVJH01014604.1:22498-56393 GCA_004026705.1 Nesogale talazaci | reverse complement strand
CCCAACCCCACCCCAGGAATTTTATGTTAACAGTTTCCCCTTCCACCACTGCCCCTCCCCCCCTTCAGGACTGTTTTTGATGGATTAGCTATTTTGACTGCCATGTACCAAACTATCTTAAGTATACAAATGAACATACATAAATCTAACATGATTAATGAGGTAAAGCAATGAAAAGCCATACTACTAAGGGGAGAAAATATTAAAGAAGTAGAGGATTGTTAGGTGGTTCATCAGTGCCATGCAGCACCCTGGATTGATCAACCATTCTGTGTGGCCCTGCCGAGAGGCACTATCTGAGAGGGAGTGTCCAATTATATTACAGGTAGGTTTGGGTGTCCACTATATCCCCAACCCTTCACATTGACTTGGTTGCTTGTTTTTGACCTTCTGATACTTATTCTTGCTGACACTCCATGATCATGCATGCTGGTGCACTTCCATGTGGACTTTATTGCTTCTCTGCTAGATGGCCACTTGTTTAACTACAAGCTTTAATAGCTGGGTACCAATAGCTTTCTTTTCCGCATTTGCTTATGCACCCATTTTGTCCATGACTTCAGTAGGAAATTGATCAAACAGGCAATCAAAATGCATGGATAATTATTTGTGATTGGAATGCAAAAGTTGGAAACAAATACAAACAGCTGGAAACTGGGGACTTGCTGATAGAAATGAAGCTGTTGATCTTGCAAAACCAGTAACTTCTTCATAAAAAATATCTTGTTTCAACAACACAAAAGACTTCTCCATATTTACTACACAGAAATTAAATTGACTACATCTTTGAGAAGAGATACTGGAGAAACTCAATATTAGCAGCTAAAACCAGGCCAGGGGATGACTGTGCTCAGACCATCAATTCCTCAGATATAAGTTCAGGATAAAGCTGAAGAAAAAAAATCCATGAGAATCAAAATACAAAGTCAAGTCTATCCCACCTGAATTTTAAGACCACTTCAAGAATGGTTTTGATGCATTGAACACAAATGACAGAAGACCCAGTGTGCAATGGAAAGAAGACATCAAGAACATCATTCATGACGAAGACAAAGGTCATTAAAAAGACAGGGAAAAAAGAACAGATCAAAGTAGAGGTCAGAATAGGCTCTGAAATTTGCTTTTAACCATAGATGCATAAAATCAAATGGAATAAATAATGATGTCAAAGGGCTGAACAGAAAGTTCAAAGAGCAGCTTGAGATGACAGTCAAATATTATAATGAAATATGCAAAGATCTAGAGTTAGAAAACAAAAAAGAATAATGTGTTTGGTATAACTTAAGCTGAAATAACTGAAGAAAAATTAAAGGTTCAAGTTGCAATATTAAAAGATTCATAGGCAAAATATTGAATAATGCAGGAAGCATCACAGTAAGATGGAAAGAATACACAGTACTGTGCTAAAAGATATACTGAAGAATAATCAAAACTAGTTGCAGTGTCCAGAACCTGGGAACATGGGAGTACATTCTAAAATTAATCACCAGCAGAGACTTGCCCATAAGGGGAGAGAGAAGGGGCAAGTCAACTTGCAGTCAACTTTCTGAGATGGGAGGGAGGAATGGGCCAGTTACTTAGCAGCTAACAAAAATGAAGTTTCTTTTGCTAGTCTGCCTCAAAAATACCATAGACTGCAAAGAGAACAAGAAGAAGAACAACAACGAAAATCCTATCTTGAAAGAAGTAGAGCCAGAATGCTCCTGAAAGGCGAGAGATATTTCAGCATGCTGATGAGGCCTGAAAGCACTTACTGGTCTCCGCCAGGAAATCTGGAAAACAGCTACTTGGACAACTGAGTGAGATAGATCTATCTTTTTTATCTGTGGGGTACCAGCCTCTGCAATTCAATGGATCCAAGGGATGATTTTGCAATTGAGGTATAAAATTATAGAGATATCAGACAAGATCAAGCATGTGAATGCTTACTGCCATGATCATCGTGACCTCAGGAAGCCAGATTCACACAGAAAGAGCAAATATATTTCCAGCCAAGGTTTACATACACGCTAGTTTCCCTAATTACAGGTACTCACATGTGTAACAGGAAAGGGGTGTACCGAAGGCATCCATGTGACAGGAAGTTATACACGTCATAAAAAGAAGGGCAGGCTCTCAAGTCGAGGTGGCAGCCTAACCTGGGTGGTCCTTGAGTTGGCTTACCCTGAGGTGTTTTTGGTCTCTACTTCAGGGAAAAATCCATCAAGCTCAACAGAAAGGAGTGGGCTCTACTTAGGGTGCAACAGACTACAGGGACTGATTGCTCTACATGTCTGAGAACCTTCAGGCAGATAACCTTTAAGCAATTGACTTCCAAGTTTATAATTCATGTTTGCAAACAGCACCCTCGGTTTGGCATATACTATAGGGGGACAATCTGGGGAATAACTTTTTTGTTTCCCACGTGTATCCATTCCAAAGAAAGGTGAACTAACAGAATGCTTAAATCATAGAATAATGTCATGGATATCGCATGCAAGTAAAATTTTGCTGAGAATCATCCAAAAAGAGTTGCAGCTAGAATTGGGGGGTGAGGGGTCGGCAAAGAGGTGTGTGTGGGTCTGCCCCAATGTCTGCATGGGGCCACAACAGAGGGGTTATAAATAACTCAGGCGGACATTGGGGAAATCCAGAAATGGCCAAGGGAAAACTAAGCCCCCTAGCACAGGTAAAACCTCCACCTGAAGCTACCTGACATCACACAGGTGGGATTAGCCAATACCCTCAGCCACGCCTCCTCCAGGTAGTGGGATAGGACAGAATAAAGGCAAGGTTCTTGGCCTCCAGGGATTCACCATTTCCACCTGTGTGGGGTTCATGCTTCCTATTTCGGTATTCTTTCCACCTGTTTTGATTTTTTGTGTGTGCCCATTTGCGAACACTACACAGCTTCTGTGCAGCCTAGAACACTTCCCAGAAATAGTATGCTCCCCTTTGAGGCTGTAATACCTGAAACTTTCCCTTTCCTCCATAAAAACTCACTTAGATTATAAAAGTGCTTCTGTTGAGTGAATCCTTTCAGCACAGTGAAGCAAAGAACTAAGGTCACCCAATCCAGGAACCTAACAATTCCAGAATTGCATTGACAGGGAGCTGCCAGAGTTTTAGGTCAGATTCAGAAGACATGAAATAAAAGATCCCATTGTTGATGTCAGGCAGATCTTAGCGGAAAGCAAAGGATACAAGAAAAATATTTATCTGTGTTTTATTGACTATGCCAAGGCATTGTACTATGTGTATCACAACAAACTATGGATAACCTTGAGAAGAAAGGAAATTCCAGAACATAGTTCAAGTGCATTCTTCTTGATCTTCCATATTCAATTTATAACTTTAGCATGCACAGGATGAAATTAAAAATGCCATAATTTGAGTCAAGCACACATTAACCCTCAAGATAATATCCTTTCTTTTCAACTCTTTAAAATAGTTCTTGTTTGGAATGGAGACCCAATGCTCATCTATAGATATTTGGACATTCCCTCACAGAAAGGTCACAAAAAGATCACAAGGAAGGAATGAGTCAGCCAGAGTGCAGTACAGCATTGAGGAAACACAGCATTCCTCTAGCTCTTTAATGCTTCCTCCTTCCTCCTCACCACGAACTATCTTACCAATCCAACTAGACCGGAGAATGTACCCTGGTACAGATAAGAGCTCTGGACACATGGAACCCAGGACAGATAAACCCCTCAGGACCAATCATGGGAATAGCAATGAGGTAGGGGGGGGTGGCGGGAGAAAGGGAAAACCAATCATAAGTATCAGCCTATGTCTTCCCCCTCCTAACCCAAGGGAGACAAACAACAGAAACATGGGTGTGGGGAGACAGAGTATAGTGTAAAATATAAAAATAACAATCATTTTAAACAATTATGATAAACAATTATTTATCAAGAGTTCAAAAGGGTGGGAGGAGAAGGAGGGGAAAAAAAGAGGAGGTGACAACCAAGAACTCAAATAGAAAGGAAATGCTTTGAAAATGATGATGGCAACATATGTACAAATATGATTGACACAATTGATGTATGGATTGCTATAAGACTTGTAGGAGCGGCTGAGCCCCGGTGGCGTAGTGGTTGTGCGCGGGACTGCGGCCCACTGGGACAGAGGTTCAATTCCAGCAGTGGGGCTGGGCCTCCTACTCCCACCACCGGAGAGCAGTGATGCCAAAAAAAAAAAAAAAAAGACCTGTAGGAGCCCCCAATAAAATGATAATAAAAAAGAAAGAAAAAGAGACATATTTAATTCCAAAATTAACAATAACAATGTTTATCTAAATAAAAAATAAAATAGTCCTCGTGAAGCACATTTACCCAATGCAATGCATACTAACTGTTGCTTCCATGCTGGGGAGGAGGGAGAGGATCACAGGCTAGGAAACTCTATGGAAAAGTTTTACTCTGTTATTTACAGGGATTATGAGTTAGAACCTGTGCAATAGCACATACTAGCAACCAATTATCTCAATGCATCTTTTGATCTATTAATTGCTAATCTATGAGTGTTGATTATAGATCAAAGCAAGGCTAAATTGTTGACAACTTGAACCTTTTCTCCATTTATTATGCTGTTACCTATGGGTCCAGTGATGAGGATTTGGGTCACACATAAGTTTGGTTCCAGCACACTAAGGAATGGCTATATGAAAAGTAGACTTGTATCTTTCCTGATTTTGAATTCTTTTGCACATTTTCCTCCCACTCTGTCCAAGATCTTCTAATGTGATCTCTTTCAGAACAGAAAGTAGTGATAATCAGGTACCAACTAGTTCATCTAACCTCAGGATTTTGGAAACTGATTCTCTTGTGGTCCATTTATTCCTTGGACTAATTGCTCCCATGTGTCTTTGAATCCTGTGGCAGTCATATGCTTATGTTAATTTCATGATTGAGATGTAGGGGTGGAGTCTAGCCTGTTAATCTGGAGATAGCCATTGAGTAGCCAATGAGGCCTCTGTATGGGCATGACTTTCTCCTGAGACTTCTGGGAAATCTCACGATATTTCCCTTGTGAAGATGAGAAGCCACCTCCCCAGTTGTTGGGAGTTAGTCTCAGGGATGATGAATCACGGACAAGACAAGATGGCAGTGTCTGAGGAGCCAGAGAAGCCACATGACTTTGCCCTGATAGAGCCAGACCTCTGAAGCTGGAGAGGCCATGTGGAGACCCCTGCCAGCGATGAGTTACTTCTGCCACCACTGGATGCAGTTGATGGACCCTGAGCCCTGGAAGCGAGGAGCCGTGTCCTGCCAGGGTGCAGGGATTCTGCACCCACTAACCTGTGACTTCATGAGTCGGAAAGAGACATTATAGACTGGTGTTGGGCATATGGGTTAATATCGGACTTGTGACTTTGAACTGGACTGGGTTGGGATGCTTTCTCAGTGTCCCATTCCTTTTGTATATAAACCCTTCCCTTACATCCATATGCGTGTCTATGAAATTTGTTCCTCTAGTCTACCTGGACTTACACACATCTCATCTTTTTTTTTTCCCACAGGACTCGGAGAACCAAATGGTTCCTCCTGAGAAGGCGGCTCACAGACTTTGAAGACTCCAGTGGCTGCTCACCAAAGAGGGCTGTAGAATGTTTCTTTGTGGACTTCTGTTGTTAGGTGCAATTGATTGTTTCCACCTCATGGAGACCCAATGAACAACAGAAGAATACACTCCCTTGTTCTGCACCATCCTTACAATTGTTATGCTTGAAGCACACTCTCGCAGTCTCTGGGTCCATCTATTTTGTTACGGGTCTTCCTTGTTTTCAATGACCCTCTACTTTACCAAGATCATGTCCAAAGTACATGAGACAAGGTCTTGCCATTCTTATTTCCAAGAAGCATTCTGACTACTTATTCTAAGACAGACTTATTAATTCTTCTGGAAATCTGTAGTACTTTCAATATTCTTAGACACCACCATACTTCAAATGCACCAATTCTTCTCCCTTCCTTTTACATTGTCCAGCTATCACAGGAATATGACCCTTGCCCAGATCCAAACCCACTGCTGTGAAGTCAATTCTGACTTTTTTGTTGTTGTTTTGTTTTGTTCTGTTCTGTTTTCTTTTGTTTTGTTGGCATCATTGCCCTCTGATGGTCGTGGGAGCTACCCAGCCCTGCTTCTTGAGAGCAGCTCCTGGATTTGAACCGCCAAGCCCGTGGGCCGCAGTCCCACACTCAACCAGTATGCCACCAGGGCTCAGTGTCAATTCTGACTTTTTACGATAGTGGTTTCATACATTATTTGTCCATTTGTGATGGACTAATTTCACTCAGCACAATGTCCTCTAAGTTCATCCTTGTTCTGAGATATTTCTCAGATTCATTATGATTTTTAATTGTTCTATTGTGTGTAAGTACTAACATTTGTATATTCATTATTCCATTTATGGGTAGTAACCATATATACTCATGTATAAGCCAAGTTTTTCAGAATTTTTTATGGTAAAATTCAGTTTTTGTGGTAAAATTAGATTTCTCTGCTGATATTTGGGTGAGCTTATTCTAAAGTATATACAGTAGGTTGCTTCCATCTTTTTGCTATTGTGACTAGTGCTGCAAAGAATGAGTGTGCATATAACTATTTGTGCTTCAATTATCTAGGTGATACATGAAGCATATGTTTCATACAACTTCTTAAGGAAGTTCTGCTTTCCTGGTGGTTGTACCATTTTACACCAGCACTAGCAGGAGAAGAGCCCATCAAGTGCACCAACCAACGAGGATTCCAGTCTCTCAACATCCTCACCAGCATTTGCTGTATTTGTTTGTTTGTTATTTCCTAACTTTGCTATTAATGCTGGGATGAAATGATACCTCATTGTTTTGATTTGCATCTTTCTAATGGCTAAAGACATCTGATTATTTCTTCATATGCCTATTGGCCATCTGATTGTCCTCTGTAGTATATTACCTGGGTCTTTCTCTTTTGGTTGAGTGTTAGACTTTTCCATGTAACTTTTGGGAGATCTATCACTGTCTAATATGTAATTGCCAACCACCTCCACCCCAGTTTGTGGATTCTCTTTTTACTTTTTTGGCTAATTCTTTTGATACACCTGTCTAAGTTTTAGAATATCCCGGTCATCTTATTGACTTCTGCTGTTTGTATGTTCTCTGCTATGTTTGATGGTGTGATTATGCCATGTCCGAGGGCTCCTCAAAGTGTCCCTGTTCTTTCATGAATGATCTTTAGAATTCTGGGTTTTACATTTAGGCGGGTCTTTGATCCATCTTGAGTTCATTTTTGTATAGAGTGTGAGATATAGATCCTGTTTCATCTTTCCGGCCATGGGTGTTCGGTCTTGCCAATATCACTTATTAAGATGATGATATCATCTTCATTTAGTGAATTTGTTTCTGTGTCAGGTGGATGGATTTGCATGTGGGTTCTCAATTCTATTCCATTGGTCTATGTGCCTGTTGTACAAGCTTGAGGATGCTTTCACGACTAACGCTGAAGAGCAAGCTGAGGTGGGGCAGTGAGTAAGAGGCTGCAGTCTTTGTTGGAGCAGATCACTAGGTCTTTTCTGTTAAAGAGACAGACACTCATGAATTTTAACTGCTGATCTTTCCGTTAGCTGTTGAGCACTTAATCCTACACCATCGGGGCTACTTTTAGATTTAAAATAGAAATAAGTAGATGCCAGCAGATTAATGCTCAATATGGGAATATTTTATGAAATCTGTTATCGTGAGTATTTGTAGCATTTAAGAGAGTTTAATATATATTAGGTAATAGCAGGGAATAAAAGTATCTCAAAAATTAATCATGACATTCCAATTCAAATTATGTAGTTGCCCTTGATTTAGATTTGTATGGTTAAACACTGAATGGGCCAAAAGATTTCTTAGGTTTGTAAATAGTAGTGGGGAAAATTTAAGAGAACTTTAGTACTTTCATATTTGCAAGCTTAATTTTCTTAGGAAGTAAGAGCTATTGAAATATTTGGGAAGACATGTTTGTTAGTCAAACAATTGAAATTCTTCAAAATAAAAATATATTAAATTTATTGATGCAGTTCAGAATTCCTAATCGCCAAATGTTATTCAAAGTTCTCTCTTAAAAATAATTACATTTTGAAAAAGAAGTTTTAAAAGAATAGTAAACTATGTTAAATGAAACTAAGAGTGTAAGGAGATTTCTGGATTTAAAACATTATTGAAGAAAGAGTTAATCGGACTGAGTCCCAGTGGCATAGTGGCTGAGTGCGGCACTGCGGCCCACAGGGTTGGCGGTTCAAATCCAGCAGCAGCTCTCCAGGAGCAAGGTTGAGCTTCCTACTCCCACCAGAGGGCAGTGATGCCCCCCCAAATAAGAAATAAATAAAGAGTTAATTATTTAAAAAGAGAAAAGCACATAGGCTCTTTAGGGTCTTTGGGCCCTTGTACAGAAGAAACTGTAAAATCACTGCATCATTCACACATTTCAAGTGTCATCCATGTCTCAGTGACAGTGCTGATGGTGGTAACAATGTCTCCAGCACCATCACTTCCTCTCCTGCTAGCCCAGGTGTGGCAGAGTCAAGCCTCAATCCATCTGCTACTTGGGGGGTGGGGGGGGATTTCATACAGCTATCAAATCATCCCATAGTCCAGTCACGTCAAGTAGAAGTGTGCAATTGCTAACACAATTAGTTTCCAGCATTCTTTTTCTACATGGACGCCTCGACATCATCTTCTTTTTATCCCACCCATCACACACACACACACACACACACACACACACACACACTGTACCTCCCCTCCCCCTGAAGTCCTTATTCTACTTGCTGTCCCTGTAAATTCATCAATCCTGGGTTTCATATACCAAAAAAAAAAGAGAAAAGTTTCAAGAATGCGACCACCAGGCTTTTCTCCTGAAGCGCCTCAAACAGCCAACCGTTAGTAGTCCATCCTTTAACTGCTGGCACCACTTAGGGACTCCTGCAAGACTTGACAATAGAGAGAGTAATTTGACTTGCCACGAGATAGAAGCTGAAATGTGAAAGCAAGTGGCCAGTTGCCATGTGGTGCAGACAGAGGTCTGGGCTACAGAAAGAAGGCTGGAAGCACGTCCATTATAAGGTCAAAACATGGTTCACAGTCTGACTCTCAGCCTTTCAAGGTAGCAAGTCTACCTTATCAGGGCAGTGTCCTTGGTTTCGCTCCAGGGTGAGTACTGATCTTTGCTAATAAGCTTCATGAGAGAGCAATGATGAAAACTTTCACACCGTGTCATTCACTCATCAGGAGACATCTCTGAGCATGCCCAGGAGCCCGTGCACCAGTGTAACTGGAGGAACCACTGCTCTCACTTCCTGCTTTGAGAAGGCCAGTCGACTTTTGTGCTAGTTGCGCACTTTCGTCAGGTTGAAGGGGGAGACGAGTTTATTTCAAATGAGAGCTGTGTGGCCAGGATAGCTGGCGAGGCAATGTTATGCTGCAGAAGAGGTGTAAGTGGAGCTTCCAGACTAAGATGAACTAAGGAAACCGATCTGGTGGACCTCCCGATTATCAGTCCATGAAAACTCTGTGCGTCGGACCTCGACCAGTGACCGGGATGGCACAGCATCAGGCAGGGTTTAGTTCTTTGGGGTACGTGGTCATCCTAAGTCAGGTGCTGTCTCAACAGGAGCTCACAGTAAGAAGCGGTTGAAAAAACAGCCACGTTTATGTCCTCAGGGAGCCCGTACACTATCCAAGGTGCTGTCGCAGTTAGGTGCCCTCGTGTTAATTTCAACATCAGCAACACGGCCATTGTATGACACAGAGAGTAGTGTGAGATCTGGGGAGGGCCAGAGGCTACCACTACCCACTGGATGAGGGAACCCCAGTGGGTCAGAGAAGTTGAAGCCAGGCTGGGGAGGATATTTAAATGGAAAATAAGTCAGTGGAGAGACACTGAGACTGGTCTTTTGAGGGACTGCATTCATTCCAGGATGCAAAGCAGGAGGTCAAAGGCCGGGAGTGGAGAGAGAGAGAGACAGCTGGAAATGCAGTGTGCTGCAAGAAATATGGACTTTCACCAGAGCAAAGTTCCTGACAGAAAGACAAGGGCGGGGTGGAAACTTTCTGCAGGTTTATATCTTTCAAAATGAATATTGGCCATTATTATTATTTTGTTTGTTTTCTTATTAGTATTTTTAACATCTGAATCTTTTATTTATTTTTTGCAGTTTCAAAGTTTATTATTTCGCTTATGTAGCACATTCATAATTCTATGAAAGCTATTTCTTTTACCCTCTTTAAATTATGTGTGAACATGAAAAAGAACATAAGTTTGTATAAAAATTATTCTGAGTGCAGGTATTTTGATGATTTATAGTTAGACCTGAGGATATTGAAAATTGACAGATGGGGAATTTCAATATCTCTAAGTTGATGAACTATTTATTAAATATATTACTTTAAATTAAAATATGAAAGGACTTAAGATGCATACATAATTGTTTAATGTACTCTCTACAGAGATCCTGGTGACAAAGTATCCTGTAAGTAAGCAAAGAGCCAGCGAGCCTCCCTTACTAGTTTCCATTCCATTAAAAGAGGTGTTTTCAGTGTTTTACAGTCCAACAGAATGATGGCAGAGCTTTTCTTACATTCCCATTGCTGAAATATGTGGAAAGAGATAACAATGGTAACATAATATGATCGCAGTCTCTGTTACACTGGAGATACAGCTTAAAGCTCCGAAAGCCCATGCTCAAGGCTGATGAGCGACAGTACAGGGGAGGTAACTCCCTGCAATCCCTGCTGCAAACTGTTCTCATTCTTGGCTGCTAACCAAAAGTTGGAGATCAGTCTGCCTGGCCTGCTGAAAAAAGGCCTGGCAATCTAAGACTGAAGAATCTGATTGGGCAGTCTGTGGGGCACAGTTCTGCTGTGACAGATAAGGATCACCGTGAGTCAGACCCACTCACGGGCGAATGGCAACCTGTTGTCAAGATGCGGACCAAGCCCACAAAGCACGAAATCAACACATCTTTACTGAAGCGACGCAAGCGGGCTGTCGCGGTCTCACCCTCTGGAGTGGGTGGGTGGCGGGTTTGAATAGACAGAGTTTGGAGTTAGCAGCGGAATGCTGGGCCCACGGTCCCATCAGGACACCTTTTTTAATTAAAGATTGTTTTACGAGGGGCTCTTTTAACATTCCATACATCAGTTGTATCCACTATATTTGAACATATGTCGCCATCATTATTTTCTAAGCATTTACTTTCTCTATGAGGCCTCAGAATCAGCTCCTCTTTTTACACCCCCCACCCCATGATCCTTACAGCATTAGCTGCCCCCTCTTCATCCACGTTTCTGTTGTTCGTTCCCCTCGGGGATGGGGGTACGGGGTGATTATGTGTGGAACATTGCCATCCGTTCCCCCTTCCTCCCCTCCTCCCCCTTCCCTCTACCCTTCCAGCATCGCTACTCCACTTCTGGGTTTTATCGGACCTGGATTCGGTGTGTGCTGAGCTCCTAGCTGTACCCGTGTGTAAGCTCTGGTCTCGCCCGAAGTGACCCAAGGACTGGGGTCTTGTGAGTGGGGGCTGAGGAGGCCTCAAAGAACCAGAGGAACACATATGTCGTGTGTTTCATGGGTGGCCTGGTTGACTCACCCCTTCCTTGTGACCCTTCTGTGAGGGGTCGCCAGGACTCCTTTTAAACACAAAAGCCCATCTCACTGTGGTCCAAAAGAGGAGGAAAAATAAAGAGAAAGGAGATGTTTTGAAATTGCCTGCAATGTACGTCAAAGGAAACAGTTTGGCAACACGTCGGGGGTGGGGAGTGGGGGAGGTCTGCTGCTAATCAGCGAGGGGAGACCGAAGCCGAGGGCTGCAGCTCCGCAAGAGCTGAGGCCGCGCTGGAGAGAGCGGAGACTGCGTGCTGCAAATATGGTCCGCCTCGGAAGCCACCGAGATCTCGCAGGGGCACTCTACGCCCTTCGTTGGAGGCCGCGAGGCGACAGCACGACACTGGGTTAGTACTTCAAGGGCAAACGCAACGACATAGACAGCCGTATTGGGGTAGCTACTAAGTGCATGTCTTTGGGAAAACCTATTCTGCGCCCCCCCACTCCTGACTCCACAGAGCAGGAAAAGCTACTGATGGGAGCAATGTCCCCTGTTGTGAGAATTTTGTTCACCATCTGGAGGGGAGTGTAGAGGCCAAAACAAATCAAGGCAGGGCCAGCTAATAGAACTTTTAAAGGCAAAGCAGGCGACTGAGCTTGTTTCTCTCGCCTTGTCACATAAATGCATGGTTATAATTTTTTTAAATGGTCAAGAATGCTTTTGTTACGAAAGTTGTCGTTCCTGCGTGGGTTGGACTTACACACCGTCAACTTTGCATCTTTTTTCACAAGAACCCGAGACTTGCAGCTCCAAAGTACGGCCGACGGCGTTCTATTTGGCTTACACGGGATTTTAATTAATTAATTATAATCATTTTATTGGGGACTTGTACAACTCTTATCACAATCCATCCATTGTGTCAAACACATTTGTATGTTTGTTGCCACCATCATTTTCTTTCTTTTTTGCTACCATCATTTTCAAAACATTTTCTTTCTACCTGAGTCCTTGGTATCAGTTTCTCATTTTCCCCTTCTTCTTCCACCCCCTTCCTCATAAACCCTGGGTAATTTATAAATTAATTTTGTTGTTTCATGTCTTACGCTGACCTATGTCTCCCTTCACACACTTTTCTGTTGTCCATTCCCCTGTGATTGGGAATCTCCCCCCTTTCTCCTCCTGGGAGATTTTTATTTTTAATTGAAAAGCTTTCAGCTTGTTTTGAAAAATCAAATTATGTGGCAGTATGAGGTTTGCCACCTGATTATTACGATCAGCTAGACCTGAGCGGAGCTTGTCCCCTTTGGGACTTGCACCCCAATGCTGTACCTCTCCTCCCTCCTTCCCTGCGTTCTGCTGACCTAACCCAGCCTTTGGGTTTGAAGCTCTGCTTCTTAGAGGCGTTTTTCCAGGCCCTTCTCCAGCATCCCGCCAGGGGGCGGTACAACAGGGGACTTGGACGAAAGGGTGGAGCAGAAATGTTTGGAGTTGGTTCCACTGGGGAAGTGAAAGGAAGCCCTCCTTTCCTTCCTGGAGAGCAAGTCCAAAGAAATAACTTCCCGTGACCCACCTCAAGACTAAGAACCATTTGCAAGTCACAGATTGGAGGTACTTTGGGTAGAGACAAAGCTACGCTGCTCTGATTATCCTTAGCATTTGAATAATAGTGTACAGTTTTCAGAGCTCCACCATAGACAAAATATTTTTTGCAATTGGTCTCACCTCAATCTTGAGCTGTAAAGATGGCAGCATGTCAATTCCTGCACTTAAAATGAGGAAGCCAAGGCACTCAAAATGCATAATCTTCGCTAAGAGCACCCAGCAAACTAGGGTGTGCTCTGTCATGGTTCAGTCTCACACTTTCCTTACCCGAGGAGAAGGAAAGGCACCACTCGGTAGAAAGATTCTATTGCTGTTGTTACTGCTGAAGCTGCTGCAGCTTCTAGGCTCCATCAAGTCAGTTATGACCCATAGCAACCCTTTCCACAATGAAATGAAGCTTTGCCTAGATCTTTTCAGTAGGAACATAGACTTTCAAGAATTTGTGACTGCAAGGTCGGCGGGTGGAGGGGTGACAAAGACGGGCAGGATCAGAAGAAAGAAGCAAATGGCTATATCTGTCAGAGTGAATCCCCTAACAATAAAGTGGCTTTCCATGGCCTGGAACTTTGACCTTGGCCTGCATGTCTTGGGCACAGTAAACTCTGTAAGTGTACTTGGTGAATCAATCAGTGATGCACACAGTGGCTCGGTCCTTTCCCTGTACAAGGCTGAGGAGACTTGTAGTGGTGGCATTGAGCAGAGGGGACCCCACGTATCTCTGGTCACTCTGGATCTGAAAGGCGTACCGAGGGTCCTCAGATGGAAACAGCACTTTGCTTTAGAAGATGTTATCAGCAAGGGTGCAGAATCCCGCTTCCTCCCTCGGTGTTCAGTTGCTTTTCCTCTTTGATTGTTTTCTTTGGCAGTGACAGGGAGATTGGCTTTTCATGTCAGCAGAATGTGCCCTGCTCAGAGTGAAGGAAGAAGGCCAGAGTAAGGAACAGTTGTCTGGGAAGGGAAGAGGGTTTCCTCCTTTGGGGCCACCCTTTCCAAAACATCACCCCTAGGAAGAAAGTGACCTCCAGAAAGTCGCTTGCCAGTGAACTGTTGACTCTGCAAGGTGTTTGGCGGTGTGGCTCATAATAAACTCTGGATAACTTGTGAGGAATGGGAACTGCAGGGCACTTCATTGTGCTAATGAAGCACCTGCGCTTCAACCCAGAGGCAGTCATTGGAGCAGAAAAGGGTGCGCCCGGGGGATGAAGATCTGCAAAGGGATTCTCCAGGGTTGTATCCTTTGACCATACTTATTTCATCTGGATGCTGAGCAGATCATCTAAGAGATTGCATTAATGAAGATGAATAAAGCATCAGGATTGGACACGCATATGATACAATCTTGATTGCTGAAAGTGAAGATTTGAAGCGCTTACTGATAAAGACAAAAGAATAAAGTCCTCAACATGGATTATACTTCAACATGAGGAAAATAAAAATCTTCATAACTGGAACAATGGAGAAAAGATTGACATTAACGAGCATTTCATTTTACTTGGATACACAATCAATGCTCTTGTAAGCAGCTGTCAGGAAATCAAACCACATATAGATTGCAACTCGGCGGCAAAAATCTCTGAAGTGTTAAAAAGTAAAACAAGGATGAAATTGCCAAATATCTCATAGCCTGGACAGATTTGGAAACGTTTATGCTCAATAAAGTTAGTTGGTCTCATAATGACAGTCTGAGACCATAACCATTGTGTTAGTCTGGGTAGACTGGAGGAACAAATTTCATAGACACGCATATGGATATAAGGAAAGGGTTTATATACAAAAAGAATGGAACACTGAGAAAGTATCCCAACCCAGTCCAGTCTATAAAGTCTCCTTCTGATTCACAAAGTCACAGGTCAGTGGGTGCAGAATCCCAGCGCTGGCAGGAGTTTCCACATGGCTCCTCGCTTCCAGGGCTCAGGGTCCATCAAAAGCAGAAGCAACTCATGACTGGCAGAGGTCTTCATGCGGCTGCCCCAGCTTCAGAGGTCTGGCTCCATCAGGGCAACGCTGTATGGTCTCTCCGCCAGCTCCTCCAGTTTCTCAGGTGCTGCCAGCTTGTCTTGTCCATCATTCATTGTCTCTCTAAGACTAACTCCCAACAACTGGAGAGATAGCTTCTCATCTTCACGAGAGAAATATCGTGAGATTTCCCAGACATATCAGCAGAAAGCCATGCCTACACAGAGACCTCATTGGCTACTCAATGACTATCTCCAGATTAACAGGCTAGATTCCACCCCTACATCTCAATCATGAAACTAACATAAGCACATGACTGCCACAACTGTGCATCAATAAAATATGGCAGCCCAATCCAGATCAAGTCCTGAAGTCTGATACTAGCCAATAAATCCCTCTTCAGCCACAAACAATGATGCAGAATGCAACAACATCAGCATCTGATGGGTGGAAAATCCTGTGGATCGGGGGCTGAGCCCTGGTGGCATAAGAGGTTGTGTGCAGGACTGCGGCCCGTGGGCTTGGCAGTTCAAATCCAGTGGTGGCTCTCAGGAGCAGCGTTTCTCTCAGGAGCAGCGCTGGGTAGCGCCCACGACCACTAGAGGCAGTGATGCCCCCTCCCCCTGAAAATCCTGTGGATCTAATGGTAGTGGCTCTGGCAGGAAGGTGAAGGCAGAGAGGGGACAGCATTGACCTCAAAGAGCCATTTATCTTGACCTCTAAAAGAGGCCATCAAGCTGTAACCTGGTTGACAGACTAAACTCCACCCACATCTTTCTTCAGGTGCCATGTTGGCACAAGAAAACCTATCACGTGGTCTATGTTATGCAAATTGACCTTGGTGAACTCCAAAACTATAGTCCTGAGCTCCCATGTTGAGCAGCTCATTACCTTAAGGTGTTTGGTTATGTCTAAGAGTTTTTTCATAACTTTATTCCAATTATGCTCCACCCGTTCATGAATATGTTTACAGCAAAGGTAAATTTCTATGTCCAAACATCCTCTGTTAAGCCCATTTATGTTCATAGGTATACTCCCACTCTACATCTCCCACTTGTGCATTCTTCGTGTTTATCCATGCATCCACTCAAAGGTCACCATTACATGTTTAACTTTTTGAGGAACTGTCAGACTATGTGCCATAGCAGGACCCCATCTTACATTTGTATTAGAAATGTATGAAGATGCCTTTTATTCTTCATACTAGCAATTCAGGTGGGTGTTAAGTGATTCTAAAGTTCAAGAAGGGAAGGGAATGAATGGATATTTCTGGTATGCTATGGAAACACAAACTAGTAATAGTCCTTCCTATGCTGTTATTTATCCAAAGCTAGGAAGAGGTCAATAGAGGAAATGTAGAGTGGTGAGAGCATGAAGCCAATGTGCATTTCATTTACTCTCCTCCACCAGGGATTATCTTTTGGTCTTAGATACTTTGGACGTGTTATCAAGGGAGACTAGTCCCTGGAGAAGAGCATCGTGCTTCGTAAAACAGAGGGTCAGTGAGAGCCCAACCCCAACCCCTAGTATGTGGACAGCTGCCTCTCCTCCCAGGGGAGTGTGCTTTGGAGGAGAGCACTGAAGCTGAAGTATGGGACATGCCTGAACAGAGCACACGAGAACAGATGAAGGGAGAGGAAGAGAGAGTGGAATGCATCCTGGCCCACCGAGCCTTCAGGGTGATATCCCCACTCAGAACAGCTAATACACAGAGAGGACCATATGGCCAGTATCAATATTAAACACAGCATCCCTCGCTGACCCAAGGCCCAATGGGAGCAACAATGGAGAAACAGGGTCACGACTGTACCCTGTCTGACTCAACCACACCATGGCAAAACACTAACGGTTTGGAGTTCCTGAGGAAGTGCCAAGGATATACTTTGGAACCAGGGTGTGGCACCCCATCAGACTCAACCGGGGGACACTCCTAGAGGTCAATTAACAGACCTTGAATTATTTACAGGTTTACATTTTGTTATTATTATTTTACTATTTATATATCTTTTTGATATTTGGGTTTATTTTGTTGTTGTTATCATCGTTCTATTTTCTTTGATCACTTCATCCTATGCCTTGTTTTTTTGTGCATATTGTTATCTCTGCAGGTCTATCTACATAAGATAGGCTAGATGAACAGTCTGGACAGGAAAACAACAGAACTGATGGCTCCTGGGGACATGGGAGATGAGGAGTAGGGGAAAGGAGGTGATGTCAACTAACCCAGGGATAAGGGAACAACAAGTGATCCCAAATCAGTGACAAGGTGGGTGTAAGAGGCCTGGTAGGGGTTAATCAAGAGTAATGTAACAAAGAGAAATTATTGAAACCCAAATGGAGGCTGAGCATGATAGTGGGATAAGAAGAAAAAGGGAATAGAAGAAAAAACTGGGGGGGGGGGCGACGGGGAGAAGGGCATTTTTAGAGGTCTAAATACAGGCATGCACATAGTTGAATATATTTATATATGATGATGGGGAAATAGATCTATGTGCATATACTTATAGGGTTAGTATTAAGACAGCAGATGAGCATTGACCCTCCACTCAAGTACTTCCTCAATGCAAGAACTCTTTGTTCTTTTAATTGGCATTCCTTGATGTTCACCTTCCCGACATGCTCACTGAAGACAAATGTGTGTGTAAGCAAAAGTGGTGAAGAAAGTGAATCATGCTAGGCTATCAAAAGATAGAGGATCTGGAGTCTTAAAGGCTTGAAAGTACACAAGCAGTCATCTAGGTCAGAAGCAACAAGACCCACATGGAAGAAGCTCACCAGCCTCTGTCATCATGAGGTGTTGATAGGATCAGGTATCAGGCATCAAAGAATTAAAAATTATGTCATTATAGTCTTCCATTGCTCCAGGAACAGCAGGCATTGGTGCAGACATGGCTAACTCCAAGAGCCACCCCACGCACAATCAATCCCGGAAATGGTACAGAAAAGGCATCAAAAAACCCCAATCACAACGATATGAGTCTCTTAAGGGGTGGATCCCAAGTTCCTGAGGAACATGTGCGTTGCCAAGAACCACAACAAGAAGGGCCTGAAAAAAATGCAGGCTAATAATACCAAGGCTGCGACTGCCAGCACTGAGGCCATCAAGGAGCTTGTGAAGCCCATGGAGGTCAAAGCCAAGACCCCAGTGGAGGGGTCGTCAACTGCAAACTCAGCCGACTGACCTACATCACCCACCCCAGGCTTGGCAAGCGAGCTCGGGCATGTATTGCCAAGGACCTGAGGCTCTGCTGGCCAAGGCCAAGGTATAAAGCAAGGCTGATGCTCCAGCGAAGGCCTCGACTCCAACAAAAGCTTCGAAAGATGCCCCAGCTCCAATTCCCAAAGATGCCCATCTCACACAAAGTAGAGTTGTCCACGTGAGGGCCAAAGGGACTGGGTGAGCCCTGGGTTGCGCCTGCATGATGCTGCTATCTTCTTGTGCTTTGTACAAATAAACCCAGGTGACACTGAAAAAAAATTATATCATTATAAATGAGGGGTAGTACAGATTGGAGACCCAAAGTCCATCAGTAGGTGAATCGACATCTGCTTACAGAGGGGTCAGAAGAAGGAGATGAGCCAAAGTGCAGTGTAGCAATAATGAAATATGCAACTTTCCTCTAGTTCTTAAATGGCTTCTCTCACCCACTATTGTGATCCAAATTCTACCTTACAAATCCAGCCAGACCAGGTGATGTACACTGGAGCCAAAAACATTTGGAATTCAGGACAGATGAACCCTCCAGAGCCCGTGGTGAGAGTGGTGACACCGGGAAAGTGGAGGGAAGGTGGAGTAGAAAGAGGGATCAACCTATAACCTCCTCCCTGGGGTACAGACAACATGGGACACATCGACAGTGTACGATATGGCAAAATAATGATAATTTGTAAATTATGAAGGATCCATGAGGGAGGGGGAGTGTGGAGCGAGGGGAAGCATGGGGAGTTGATACCAAGGGCCTCAGTAGAAGGAGGATGTTTCGAGAATGATGATGGCAACAAATGTGCAAATGTGGTCTGCCTACCATATTGATTGTGATAAGCGTGGTGTGAGCCCCCAATAAAAATGATTAAAAAACCAAAAAAATAAAAGAGGTTCCATGAAGAAGAGGAAGTTCTTCAAGGAGATGGAGTGAGACAGTGGCTACAACAATGGATCAAGCAGAGACACCGCTGTGACGATGGCGGAGGAGCAGGCAGTGTTCGGTTCAGCTGTGCACAGGGTCCCTGTGGGTTGGCACCCACTCGGGGGCTCGAACAACAGCAGCCAACATGCTCTGAGGGTCAGGAAGTGGAAGAGAGGTCTGAAAGACTTCAGGAATGTTGACTGTTGAATGAATGAGTGAGACAGTGTAGGACTGCATGAGTCCCTTATTTTTGGAACTGCTGGGGTCTTTTTGGACGTGGACCTCAAAGCCTTTGAAGGTCATTTTTTTACTTTAAGGCCCTCCTTTTTATAACACGGTGGAGGGTTGAAGAAATGTGGGAGGACTCACCTCTAGAGCTGCCTTTTTTTACTTGTCTCTCAAAGCATACAATTAAATATAACACTGACATCATCAGCTGACTTATTTTTAAAATGGTCTAACACATCCTGTTATAGAAGTGCACTCACCTTCACAGTGAACTCACATTTAGCGAACAGAAGAGAAACTAGAGTTTTATGTTTTCATGGATGTGGAAGAAATGGAACTATAGAAGTCAAATCTACGCAAGCACAGAGCAAGAGCCCTGTGGGTGTCGCACCAGTCTGAAAACATCTCAACCCCCCCTGGATCTGACTGTGAGCTCAACAACAGGAAATAGATTCGTCTCTTAATGATGTGCTAAAATGCTTGTTGACACTAACAGGAAGAATCTTGGCTGACTTTAGAGAAAAACTTCTAACAAAAGAGCTTTGGAGCGTGCATGCTTTTGAGTGGAGAACAATTCTTTAAAACTAAGCTTCACAGTTGTTGCAATTTAAAGAGGTTTTTTTAAACACCTATACAGAACTTCAAATAAGCTCTCTTGCTTTGGGTAAATCCCTTGGGCCTGCCACAGCATCACATTCTTTCAGTCTTTCCAGCCCTCAGCATGGGGAACCAGCAGATTTATGAAGACCAGTTACACATCACTATCTTCCCGATTCTCTTCTCTTCTGTTTATTGTTTGTTCACCTAAAACTGTAATGATGATACAATGAATTATATAGCTGGGCATATATTACATTTAAAGGGTTACAAAATTAACCTGGGGGTATCCTTCCCTAAGAATTTACAATCAAGTATGTAGAGCATGTGGTTCTTTTGTTTGCGGCCGTGATGCTAACTTATAGACACTAGCTTATAATGACTTCATTACGTACAATGTAACCAAAATGTTGCCCAGTTGTGACAACTCCAAAATTGTCCGGGTTTTGGAGTCCATTATTGTGGTTTCATCTCAGTCTGTCTCAGTGACCCTCAACTTTGCTTACATGATCACCCTTCCAGTGACTAGGCTTTCCTGATAACACATCTAAAGAAAGCAAGTCCAGATGGCATTCTGTTGTGAACCAGAGTTTTTAATTGGATCACTTTTTATTAAATCATTTTATTAGGAGATCATACAACTCCTATCATGATCAATACATACATCAATTGTATGCAGACTACATTTGCACATTTGCTGCCATCATCACTCTAGAAACTCTCCCCTTCCACCTAGACCCCAGGTATCAGCTCCCCATATTTCCCCTCCCTCCCCATACCCCTCCCCCATGAACCCTTAATAATTTACAAATCGTCATTATTTTGTCATATCATACACTACCCGATGTGTCCTTTCACTCACTCCCCATTGCCCCGTACCCCAGGGAGGAGGCTATCTGTAGATCCTTGCAATTGGCTCCCCCTTTTCTCCTCGACCTTCCCTCCACCCTCCCAGCATCACCACTCCCACCACTGGTTGGATCATTTTTATAAGTAGATTTTCAAAGCTTAGTTTGTCTAAAACTGGAAGTTTCATAGGCAACCTCTCCCCCATGGGTGATACCGTTGGCATCTGAAATGCTAGTCACAGAACTTCTAGCAGCCTAGCAAAATGCAGGTTACTGCTGCACAACAAACTGACAGAAAGGAGTGGATGTACAATATTCATGTAAACAAACATATAGATTAGATGATACATGCGGAAGAATCATCAAAGTCATGTGGATCTATTGATCCAATTGAGTCTACTCAGATTCAAGATTAAATAGGGTTCCTGAGACTGTGTATTTTTAGGAAAGCAGATAGCTTCATCTTTCCCCTGTGGTGTGGCTGATGGGTTTGAAAAAGCCAGCCTCGTTCAAAGTACCACCAATATTCCTTGAATCTAATGATAAAGAAGTTCAAAAGAAGATGAAATAACTTCTGGCTGGAGTAAAAGAAAGAAAGAGCCCCTATTTTTTGTTGAAAAAGGCCAGAAAGAATACTTTTTTTAATCAGTAGCTCACCTTGGTTAAGCGAAATCTAACCCTTTCATGATCCATGAGACATATATCACCCACTAATATTTTCAGCTTCTCAGGTTTCTTAGAAGGTTCTTATGCCCATTTGTAGGATGTGTTGCCACCAGATGAGGACCTGTGCAATGACATAATCCTGATGTCAAGCTTTACTCCACCAGAATCCTCTTGGGACAGATGTATTTCACATAATTACATTAGAATCCATATTATGAATTTCCCCTTCCGTTACTGAAAACATATAATACCAAAAAAATTTTCTAAGTACACAATAGTTTTCTTATTATAATGAAAAGACTAAAAAGGAACTGCCCAGTTAGATTTGGGGTGCTCCATGCTAGAATCAAGTAGGAGGGAGGGACATAGGCAAAGCAAGTCAGCCTCCCTTATAAATTACTGTTCTTAAACCTGAAAATTCCACTGTCTGGCTAATGAGCTCCCTTCGTTAAAAGCCACACTGGTGACAAATGCTTTCTCCCACACCATGCATTTCCTCATCAACATCTACCACATGTTGGTGTTCTTTTCAAACTTATGGTGTTTACACTTGCTGTCATACTTGAGATCAGTGAGAAAGAACCAATTCTCCTCCATCACAAAGGTAGGAGTGTCCTTAGGATTTTGTTATGCTTTGGAGAAGTCTCTCTATAGATTGCAAGAGACCACACGTCTAGAGTTCAGAGTTTTTTAACCTAATCATTAGCACTAAAAAAAATCTAAAAGCCTCTACGTTTTTAAATCATCAAGTCCTCCCCACTATTGGTTCCTTTCGAATGTGTTGTACAATAGTGGACAGAAGCGAGTTAATTAGGAGAGGGTGTGGCATAGGAGGTTACAGGACCTACCAGCTTCTTTTCAGAAGAAAGATGAGACTTTCTGCTCCCTTGAAAATGCACTCCCCCGGGCCCCTCAGGGGCAGTTCAGCTCTGTCCTAATGGGGCCCTGCGAGCCGGAATTGACTCAATGACAGTGAATGTAGCTTTCTGGAAGGTGGCAAAAATGGTTTTCGATCAGCTGCTGTCCTAACAATTGATACTCACTCTATGAGTTCAAACTCACTCCATGACTTCATGAAAGAAATACCTGGTAAACTGCTTCTGTCATGATTGTTATTGCTAGATGCCATCAAGTCTATTTTTACTCAAAATGACCCGAATGAAACATGGTCAGGCCCTGTGACATCCTCACAATTGTTATACTTGAGCCCATCATCGTGGCTACTTTATCAATTCATCATTTTAAGAGTTTCCCTCCTTTTCACCGACACGCCATTGTCCAAGCATGGCATTCTTTTCCAGACACTGGTTCCTCTGAATAATGTGTTAAATGCCATGAGATGAAGTCTTGCCATCGTTGCTTCTGAGGAGCTTCTTTTTTAATATAGCATTATCCTATTTCTTTTTTAAAAATCATTTTTTGGGGACTCATATCGCTCTTAACACAATCCATTCATACATCCATTATATGCAAAAGCACATTTGTACATTTGTTGCCATATCATTCTCAAAACATTTTCTTTTTATTTAAACCCTTGGTATTAGTTCCTCATATTTCTCCTCCCTCCCCGCTCCCCTCTCCCTTGATAATATATAAATTATTATTATCTTGTCATATCATACACTGTCTGAAGTTTCCCTTCACCCACTTCCCTATTGTCCCTCCCCCAGGGAAGAGGTTCTATGTAGATTCTTGAAATTGGTTCTCCCTTTCTACTCCACCTTCCTTCTACCCTCCCAGTATCCCCACTCTCACCACTGGTTCTGAAGAAATCATCTGTCCTGGATTCCCTGTGTTTCCAGTTCTTATCTGTACCAGTGTACATTCTCTGGTCTAGCCGGATTTGTAAGATCGAATTGGGATCATGATAGTGGAGAGAAAAGTTGCAAACTTCATTGTTGCTACCCTGTACCCTGACTGGCTCATCTCCTCCCCTCTGAGGAGCTTCTAACTACACTTCTTCCAAGAAACAGTCATTCCTTCTTCTGGAAGTCCACGGTATATTTTATATTCTTCAATAAAGCATTATGTTTCCATGGGCATTCAAGGTGGGCACAAGTAAAATGAAATCTTTGATGACTCAAATACTAACCTAACCCCAAAGCAAAGACTTTTGTTTTCTTTATACTTACCATATGTACTTGTTTATAAGCTGAGTTTTTCAGCACACCTTTAATGCAGTTTTTGTAGTAACATTAGGTGCCGTGGCTGATATTTGGGTCGTTTATACTTAGGTATATATGGTAGTTGTAATCCACACTAAAAAGTTATGGTCTGTGATTTTCATCAGTAGTTCTTCAACTCCTCTTGGCTTTCAGCAATCAAGATTGTGAACCATGCATATCACAGGTTGCCTTCCAACACTGATGCTACGCTCTTCTTAATACAGTCCAGTTTTTCAGATTATTTCTCCAGCATCCATATTGAATAAGAATAGTGAAAAGATATAACTCTGACACACCTGTGATTTTAAACCATGCATGTGTTAGTCCGGGTAGACTAGAGAAACAAATTCATAAACATGCATATGGATATAAGAGAAAGGTTTATATACAAGAGGAATGGAACATTGAGAAAGCATCCCAACCCAGTCCAGTCCAAGGTCATAAGTCCGATATTAGCCCATTTGTCCGATACCAGCCTAGTAAGTCTCCTTCCGACTTACAAAGCACATAGAATGACACCAGGACAATCACAGGTGAGTGGGTGCAGAGTCTTGTGTGTCCAGTGGCAGTAGGAGCATCTCAGCGCTTGCAGGTGTCTCCCCGTGGCCTCCCGAGCATCTCAGCACTGGCAGGAGTCTCCACGGGGCTTCTCTGGCCCCAGAGGTCTGGCTCCATCAGGGCAAACCCATGTGGCCTCTTCTCTGACTCCTCCCTTCTCCAGAATCAGGATCAATCAGCATGCTGTCATCTCGTCTTGTCAGTAATTCGTCGTCTCAGAAACTGAGTCAAGTCTCTCTACTCTAACTGGGAATCTGGCTATCTCCAGATTAACAGGCTAGACTCCACCCCTACACCCCAATCATGAAATTGACATCAAATACATGACCGCCACAATGCAGTAACCACTTGTTCTGCTGGAACAATTGCCTATTGGTCTCGGTACAAGTTCTGCATGAGCACCATAAAATGCTCTGGAATTCTCCTTCTTCTCAAGGTTATCCATAGTTTGTTATGTTCCACACTGCCAAATGCCTTTGCACAGTCAACAAAACACAAGCAAACATCTTTCTTATAATTCCTGCTTTTAGTTATTATTCAAGATCCATCTGATATTAGCTCTGATATCTCATGTTCCATGTCCTATTTAAATCTGGATCCTCTCTCAGTGTACTGCTGAACTATTGCTTCATTAGTTTAAGTAAACACTACTTATATATGATATTAATGATATTGTCTGATAATTTCTGTATGTTGCTGTGCCGGGTTTTTTTTTTTTTTTCAGATTTCTTCTTTTTTCATGTTAAATCACTTTATTGGGGGCTCATACATCGTTTCTCATAATACATAAATAGATAAATTGTGCCACGCTTCTTCACATGCCTGCAGCTGTCATCGCTCTCTGAAACTTCACCTTTTCATCCAAGCCTCTGATCTCAGCCTCCCATCCCTTCCCCGCCATCCTTGCTCCCCACTCCCCCACCAACTCTCAATACTCCATAAATTATTGTTTTGTCATAACTTACACTGTTTGATGTCTCCTCTTGCCCTCTCCCCCAGTGTCTGTCCCCCTGGTAGGGGGTTATATGTAGATCCCTGAAGTTGGCTCCCCCTCTCTACTCCACTTTCCTTCTTTCCATCCAGCAGCTTCATTCTCACTTCTGGTCCCACGGGGTTCATCCATCCTGGGTTCCCCGCATTTCCATTTCTCATCTCCACAGTAGTGTAGAACTGGGACCGTGACAGTTGGAGAGAGGAAGTCTTCAGGAACTAGAGGAAAGTTGTATGCTCCATTGCCACCTCACTGAGTCTCACTAGCCTGTCTCCTCCCCAAGACTCCTCTGTACAAGAGTGTCCAATTACCCAAGGGTGGGCCTTGGGTCCCCACTCCGCTCTCCCCCCATTCGTAGTGACATGGTTCTTGTTCTTTGATGTTTGATATCTGCTCTCTTCAGCCCCCCAGGATCACACATGCTAGTGCTTTTCTTCCATGTGGGCTTTGCTGCTTCAGGGCTAGATGTCCATCCATTCACCCTCAAGTCTTCGAGATCCCAGGTGCTTCATCATTTGATAGTTGGGTGCCATCAGATTTCTCCTCTCTGTCTGCGTTGGCTCCCTTCTGTCTTCCATGATCTTGTCACAAGGGTGGGCACACAGTAATATGATTTTTGTTCTTTGATGCCTGATATCTACGTCTTTCCACATCTCATGGTTGTGCAGGCTGGGGTGTATCTTTTAAGGTGGGCTTTGTTGTTCCTGGGCCATATAACCGTTTGTTCACCATCGAACTTTTTTGTCATATCTTTTGATACCTGGGTACCCTCAGCCATCTTTACCACTCTTGCTCAACTCCCATGGGCCGGGTTTTTATTGATGTGGCCACAAATATGGATCTCTTTCAGTCAGTTGGCCACTTAGCTGTCTTTCAAACTCCTTGGCATGGATCCATACGGGTTTTTTTTGAAACATCTCTATTATAGTCTGCCAGTTCCTAGAGTCTTTTTAAAATTTACTTTATCGGGGGCTCTTGCCACACTCCATACATATGTCCATTTTGGCAAACACATCTGTACATATGTTGTCCTCATTTTTTACAAAACATTTTCTTTCTACTTGAGCCCCTGGCCTCAGTTCCTTACCCACCACCCACCCCATCCACCCTTCCACCTCTTTGATAGTTTATAAATTTTTCTTTTTTCCCCTCCTGCTACCT
The DNA here is from genome assembly GCA_004026705.1 of Nesogale talazaci. Taxonomy (NCBI): domain Eukaryota; kingdom Metazoa; phylum Chordata; class Mammalia; order Afrosoricida; family Tenrecidae; genus Nesogale; species Nesogale talazaci. The sequence goes on along the minus strand of PVJH01014604.1, from coordinate 29,943 downwards.
CATTTCACCCAATTTTCTGCTGTCCATCTCCCTGGCATGGGGGCAATATGCCAATCATTGTGGTTGGTTCTCCCATACTCCCCCCACCCTGCCTCATCCTTTTAGTCTCGCTGCTCTTCTTATTGGTCCTGAGAGGTTGATCTGGTCTGGACTCTCTGTGTTGCTTCAGTGCAACTTGGACTTATCCCTTCCATGCTCTCTGTCCTTGATCATATGCTACTTCCTGAAATGTATGAACATTGATCATTTCTTTTCTTTTTCACTCAGGGGGGAGGGTACGAACGCAGTCCCTCGCTCACTGCCACAAATCATGCAGTCGAGTTTCCCACATTTGGGGAATTTGCAGGGGTCAGCACATCCGGAGAGCGATAGATAAGGCTCGCCCTGGGAAAACCACCTTCGTGATCATGGTATCTCACCCCCCCCCCCCCAGGTAAGGATTGACCATTTCTTTTATGTGCACTGACTCTGTATTCTTTCCATCTTCTGATGCTTTCTGTATCATTTGATCCAACCAAGGATTGAGTTTTTTCTTCTTTTCAGGATCTATGTTGAAGTATAATGCTGCCTAATAGTATAATATGCATAGGCCTACAACAAAGATCAGTTAATAATACTATTATTCAAAATAGGCACCAACCACTAAAGCTAGTGATGAATTGAATAAGTCTACCAAATTCTTCACTTTAAAATTGCGCAAAATGAAATCAAGGTGGATTGATAACTACTGGTGATTAAAATGTGAGAATTAGAAGATAAAAAAGAGTCAGTAGGGCTGAGCCCTGGTGGTGTAGTGGTTGTGCGCAGGACTGCGGCCCACTGGGTTGGAGGTTCAAATCCAGCAGCAGTTCTCCAGGAGCAATGCTGGGCCTCCTACTCCCACCACCAGAGGGCAGTAATGCCAAAAAAGGGTCAGTAGTTGAGAAATAAGGACTAGACACTAGAAGAGCTGCTGCAGATTGCAGAATAGAATCTGCATGATCAATGGCTTCTTCGATCCAAACACCATGGTCCAACAACATCAGTGGAAACTATACACTTAGACTACAATAGATAGACTACACATGAAACATATTGGTGATAAGGAGAGATGATGGAAAAACCAATATGTTCAGTCAGCATAAGATCAAACACTAACTGTGTGAAAGATCATCAATTGCTCAAATGCAAGTTCAGATTGGATCCAGAGAAAATTAAAAACAAGCCTGTGAGAGTCAAATATGACCTTGAATATATCTCATCTTGATTTAGAGACCACTTCAAGAACAGCTCTGACAATTGAAGACTAGATGAATTGGGAGAAGACGTCAAGAACTTCAAGCATGAAAAAAATCAAAGGGTCATAAGAAAAGCAGGGAAAAAATGATCAAACTCAATGTCGTAAGACATTCCAAAACTTGCTTTTGAGTGCATGGAAGACATGATGCAGTAGAATGATTTAATAGAACATTTCAAAGGGAAGTCTAAGAAGAAATATAGGAAAATTGGAAGTCATCAAAAATAACATGAAATGAAATGAACTAGTGTTGACTATTTCGAATAGGACAAACAAAAAATTCCCAAAACAAAAAGCAAACCAACTGCCCTTGAGTCAATTCTGACTCGGAGGCACTACAAGACAGAGAAGAACTACTCCCCAGGGTTGTGAAGACTGCACAGGAGGAGAGAACCTCAACTTTTTTATGAGGAGTGACTGGTGGCTTCAAAGTACAGATCTTAGTTATGACTGTGGTAGTTACATAATTTGTTATCAATTTGAGACTTCAGAGTAAAGAGGTGGACTTTAGTCTGTCAATTAAGTCACATTTTGATGACCTTATTTGGAGGCACTAAGGAGATAAATAGCTCCCTGAAAGTGGGACGTAGGTTCACTCCCTGTGAGACACTTCTATTGAGAAGACACATGGAGTTACAAAAGAGCACTGGAGCTGCAGGAGCCACATGGAAACCCCTGGCCGCGCTGAGAGGCTTTCACTGCCTTTGGATACATTGACTTTCCACCCACTGGCCTGTGATCTGCCTGCATTCAGCATCATTGCATGTGTTGTGTGAGTCTGACAAGGAATCTATAGGTTGATATTGGATATATGGGCTAATACCTGACTTATGGACTTAATCTGGGCTGGGCTGGGATATTTTCTCAATATTCAATTGCTCATGTATATAAAGCTAATGCTTACACTCATGTGAGTCTTCTTGTAGTCTACTGTGACTAACACAACAACCCAACTCTAACCACTACACAACCAGGGGAACCTGAACACTGCTGTTGTCTCTTTGACTCACAAAAGAGACAATGGTCTTACTGAACAAGAAAAAATGATAAAGAGTAAGCAACCATAAGAAATAATAAAAAATAATCAGGAAGAAAGCAAATCAATGCAAGAAAAAGAGTTTAATAGCTATAAGGGAATAGAAGAAAGGAGAAAATATCAAAGAAAATTTAAAAAGGAAAGAAAATACCACATAAGCAAAACTAAAATATAGGGGAAAAGAAGGAAAAATAAAATAATAAAAAAGAAAGAGAAAATGGAGCAGAGAGATAAGTGATTTAAAAAGAAACAAACAGTGGAGAGGAAAGGGGAAGGGGGAAAAGGAGAAAACTGGAAATAAGACTACCTGTTTGGGTCAGAACCTCTGCCAGCAAAGAGCTTGTGGGGTGGGGTCTGAAGGGACAGGATACTTGTTCTTGGATGGATTTTCTGCAGATCTAGACGTTGTCAGGATCTGAGGACCTGGTATAGGATTAGCTTGTGTCAGATTAGCTCAGATGGTGTCTGAGGTCTGGGTGAGGAAACTACTTCAGGCTCAGAGAGCACGTGGGGCAGAGTGACTAGCTAGGGAAAAAGTTCTTGTCTGACCTTGCTAATCAGGGACTGGCAATGCCATATTCTGCTGGTCTATTGAGGCAGAGTTCAGCAGTTCATGAACTTCCACTTGCAGGGATGGTACATAAAGATGTCAATCCAGGCTGAGCCCCGGTGGCGTAGTGATTGAGTGCGGGACGGCGGCCCACTGGCTTGGTGGTTCAAATCCAGCAGCAGCTCTCCAGCAGCAAGGCTGGGCCTCCCACTCCCACCAGAGGGCAGTGATGCCAAAAAACAAAACAAAACAAAAAAGATCCCGGGCTGAGCCCCTGTGGCGTAGTGGTTGTGCACGGGACTGCGGCCCACTGGGACGGAGGTTCAATTCCAGCAGTGGGGCTGGGCCTCCTACTCCCACCACTGGAGAGCAGTGATGCCCCCAAAAAAAAAAAAAAAAAGATCCCAATCCAAATCAAGCAAATCAGGAGCTGCACAGTGGGCAATATCACCAACTGCTAGGTGGGGGAGGGTGAGAGCTGACTATGCTTCTGGCCACCTGGAGGGTGTGAGGATCAAAGGAGGATACCTCTGTCTTGTTGTCAGGTACTGGTATGCCAGGCCACTATCCAGATAGGATGGGGCTTGCCAAAGTTCAAAATGGCCAGACCAAGTTAGGATCATCAAAAATTAACCCCTTTGTCTCTTCTTGCCACTTTGTGCAATGTTTTTCCTCTGAATTGGTTCTCAATTCACTTCTCTATCCTTTTCTCTGAACTGCAGGTTTCCAAGGTTGTCACTCCTGTGGGTTTCCACTTTTTTGTTGTAGAGGGTTTGTGCAGTGTGTCTGTCTACATCACCACCTACTTCAGCATGCTGCCCAAGTCCCCAGTCTAATCTTTGAAGTTCACTTCCCAAACAAGACTGAAGGTCTCAAAAGCACACAAGACTCAAGGTAAATAGTTTTACTGGTTTACCTAAAATAAACCTTGACTTGACTCAAAAGTGATTTCTAGGAATCCAGGAAGAAAAGGAATGTTTGGTAGCAATTACATAATTGTTTCACGAGATCGAACTATGAAATGATGTGCTATAATACATACTTTGACTCTCAATTAACAGTAATTTTTTAAAAGAAAAAGTGATTTTTAAAATAAATCATTTCAGGGCTGAGCGCTGGTGGCGTAAGTGGTTGAGTGCGGAACTGCAGCCTGCAGGCTTGGCGGTTCAAATCCAGCGGCGGCTGGGTAGCGCCCAGGACCACCAGAGGCAGTGATGCCCACCCCAAAAAAAAAAAATTAAATAAATAAATAAATCATTTCACTGGGTTTTTTTCTTTGGTTTGTTTCTAAATCATTTTATTGGGGGCTCATACAATACTTATCACAATCCCTACATTCATCCATTATGGTATGTCAAGCACATTTGTAGGTTTGTTACCCTCATCATTTTCAATTATTGGGGGCTTTTACAGCTCTTACAACAATCCATACATCTTTGTACATATGTACTGTGTCAGGCAGTGTTCTCTTAGAGAAATAAAACCAGGACATTAGTAATTCTCTTTATATATTTATATAGAGAGAACGGTATATAAGAGAACAAAGAAACAGTTAGCTATCTATAAAGCAGTACAATGGCTTGGTGCAACTCACTTGCGTGAGACAGCTAGAAGACTGGCAGTCCTTCAAGTCTTGAGGGCCGCTGAGTAGTCCTCTGTAGAGCAATTCAGGCTATCTGGTCACGGCAGCAAACAGCAGAGCAGGTCGCCAACAGTCAGCCAGATGACAGAGTCCAACAGTCCCCAGCTCAAGAGATGTATATCCTAGAAGTGTGGAGAAGTGAGGATTGAAGGAACCTCAACCCACAGCTCCACAGTCCACGATTAGGTGTCCCATGGGTAGTGATGCTGGGAGGCCAAGGCACAGGATGAACAAGGCAGCTGTCTGGTCCAAAGATCCGAAAGCAAGAGAGCAAGGGCGTAGCTTGTCAAGCCTTTTCTATTTCCACCCTTCAATTGATCATGTGTGTTCATTGGCCATGTCATCACAACAGACCTACCTATCGTCTTTGGCCATGTTGGCACCACTAGCTTATCCATAACACATGCCATCATCATTTTCAAAGCATTTTCTTTCTACTTGAGCCCTTGGTACCAGTTCCTCTTCTCCCTACTCCCCACCCTCATGAACCCTTGATAAATTATTATTTTCATATCTTTTTAAATTGCTAGTCTTTATGTTCTTATCTTCTTTATTCATTGCATTTATTTTCTTATCTAATACCATCGGCTATCTCCCTTATCGATATTTCTGTTGTTCATCCCCCTCGGAGGGAGGGGGTGGTTATGTACCAATGATCACTGTGATCAGTTTCTCCTTCCTCCATCCCACCCCACTCCCCACCTTCCCCCACCCTCATGGTATAGCTACTACCATTACTGTTGAGGGGTTTATCGGTTCTGAATTCTGTGTGTTGAGGGGTTTATCTGTCCTGGATACTGTGTGTTGAGAGTTCTCATCTGTACCAGTCTACATGCTCTGGTCTAGCTGGATTTGTAAGGTAGAACTGGAATTATGAAGGGTGGGGAATGGAGTGAAAAAACATTAAAGAACTAGAGGAATGTTGTGTGTTTCATCAGTGCTATACTGTACCCTGGCTTATTCTTCCCTTCCTTGTGACCCTTCAGTGAGGGAGTGTCCTATTATCTACAGATAGGCTTTGGGTCTCCACTCTGGCCCTCCTCATTCACATCCATATGATTGCTTTTGTTTTTCTGGTGCCTGTTATCTGATCACCTCAGGATCCACAAGCTGGTGTGCTTCCTCCATGTGAGCTTTGCTTCTTCCCTGCTAGACAGTAACTTATTTATCTTCAAGCCTTTAAGACCCCAAACAATAGATCTTTTAATAGTTCTTGTCTTCAGGTAGTACTTGAGTAGAGCCCCCAATGTTCATCTGCTACCTTAATACTTAACATATAAATAAATGTATGTACATAGACCTATAACCCTGTTGTTATATATAAATATATTTACATATGTATGTGCCCATATTTATACCTCTATAAATGTCTTTTGCCTCCTAGTTCTTTCCTCTATTTCAGCAGTTCTCAACCTGTAGATCACAATGCCTTTGAGGGGTCAAATGACCCTTTCACAGGGGCCGCCCAATTCCTAACCATTGCAAAATCACAATTATGAAGTAGCAATGAAAACAATTTTGTGGTTTAAAGGTCACCACAACTTGAGAAACTGTATTAAAAGTTCACGACATTGGGAAGCTTGAGAGTCATTGCTCTATTTCCTAAAAAAAGAAAAGAAAAATTAATGTGATTTTTAGAAACCAGTTTTTTCATGACTGGAGGTATTAAAAAGATAATGGCTTGTGTGTGTCCTCCAACCTCTGTGCACCCCAGAAGTCTAGATTCCAGAAGAATAAAGCAATTGTGTTAGGATTTCTCTTTATTTATTTTTATCTAAATAGGGAATTGTCTCAGCATTAGTTCTTCAGTAATTCACCTCTCCACATAGACTCCAACTGCCTCCTCCATCACACCAATAGGGGCTGAAGCCAATATGCCGTGTTTTCCTGTGGGTCTCTCCTGCTTCCAGGCTGTGCCTGTCTTGATCGAAGTGCCTTGCAAAGAAGCAAGGGAAGGCAAAACGGGAGACTTCCTAAACAGGTGATAACATAAGGCTCCTGCATGTTCCATCCAGTCGCTTCACATGAGGCTGAAGAAGACCTTGAAGGATTTGGAAAATGTCCACCACAGTATTTTGTGGTGATGGAATTACCGATTTTTTTTCCCTATGGAACTCTTCTGTGCCTAAATATTCAGGAGACAGACAATAAATGTCCATAGAAAAAGAAACACTTTTAGGATATGAGAATCTTGAATTTACAGTGATTATACAAGTCTGTATGGGATCACCACACAGGCTTATTCTGGTTCCAGTGGCCAATGGCGATGCTTGTGCTGCCTGACTTCCTCCATCCACTTCACTTTCACTCTCTCCATCCCGCCCCAAGGACAAAGGTCCGAGGATACCGCTCCTCAGACACCATCCCATGCCCCCTTCATCTCACCTTTATTTCCCCACAGGGGTGGCACTGCTCTTCCTCTCTTCTCCGGGAAACCTAGGGAATCACGCCTTGTGCTAGACCAGGTAGACTAGAGAAAAAAATTCATAGAAAAAGCATATGGATATAAGGGAAAGGTTTATATACAAGAAAAGTGGAACATTGAGAAAGCATCCCAACTCAGTCCAGTCCAAAGTCATAAGTCTGACATTAGCCCATATGTTCAATACCAGTCTATAAAGTCTCCTTCTGACTCATGAAGCATGTGCAGTAGAGGCATCCCGGCGCTGGCAGGGGTCTCCCCATGGCTCCTCGTTTCCAGGGTTCAGGGTCCATCAGCAGGATCCATTGGCGGTGGGAGCATCTCAGCACTGGCACAGGTCTCTCTGTGGCTCCTCCAGCCCCAGAAGTCTGGTTCCATCAGGTCAAGCCCATGTGGTCTCCTCTCTGGCCCCTCCATTCTCCAGGAATCAGGATCGATCAGCACACTGTCATCTCGTCTTGTCAGTAGACCGACTCCAAGAGACGGAGAGTCAAGTTTCTCTTCTCCAATTGGGAAATA